>PVLD010017273.1:0-42394 GCA_004027595.1 Dinomys branickii | reverse complement strand
AAAACAGGCATACATCAACAACAGCAACAACATCCACAACAACAACAGAAGAAAAAACACCGCTTGTTGCTGCTTTACATATTGTTATCTTCGAAGTGTGTGTTCAGGCTAACACATACAGATATACACTATTAATCTAATATCCTGTCTTCGATTATTGCTTAGCATTAAGTGATATAATACAATAGTAGAACCATGTATCCAGGAGGTATTTTTCTTCCCCTTGTTTTCAATAAAACTCCTCTAACTTCCTCTTTTGTTTTGTAGCTTCATTCCTCAGTGATTTGAAATGACTAATGTGGCATATTTGACATCTCACAGTCAGGAGGTATATTTTTCCTACATCATTGTTACAGGTGTGTGGCAAAATACCAGACTTCAGATTCTTGTTTCTTATGGGTTATTTCATGGTAATTCTCAAAGAAAATTTTTCAATACTTAAATACTCAGTTACAATGCACATAATGACATTAGAGAAGAACCTGAAAGACCTATTTTAGCTCCTTCATTTTACTAGCCAGTAAAGTTCAGCCAGGAACTATATCTGTTCTGCTTTCTGATATAAACTCCCTTGAGAATTTTCACACTGGTTTGTAGAGAAAAAAAGGGTTAGTATTACAAGGGGTTTTATTTATTTATGCATTTACTTATTTGTTTAATTAATTGCAGTACATGATGTTTACATTCCTTGTGTGAAGTTGGTACATACATATTAGAGATTTTTAGTGAAATAGTATTGAACTTTCAAAAAGACAAAGAAGGACCACTTACTAAAAGAAGCAGTCTCCTTCATTTTCGTCACCACTTGAGGCTATTTCATCCCCTTCCATGTCCCACCAAAAATAGTGGCTTAGAATGCCAAGTAGAAAGACTTCAGAACAGATTACTTCTCCCAGTAAAATTTATGAAACGATCAGAGGAGCTCTACACAAGAGTGTTTTATGAGTATGGCTTTCAGCAGTAAAATCTCTGTGTGTTAGTCTGTTTTTCCATTACCATAACAAAATAACCGAGGCTGAGTAATAACAATGAAAGGAGATATATTAAGCTCATAATTTTGGAGATTGAAAGTCAAAGTCCAGGCAGTTCCCTAAGTTTGGCCTCTGATAAGGGTTTCACTTGTTTGTGTCACCACATGAGAGATGGCATCATGGCAGGACTAGGTCCATGGTGAACAGCAAAACTAGAAAGCAGGAGGCAGGAGGTGTCAGTTTTGCCCTTTTATAACAACCCTCTTATGAGAACTAACCTGGGCCCCAAGAGAATGACACTAAGCTTTTCTGAAGGAAGCACCTCCGGTTACCTACTTAGTTTGCCTAAGTGTCACCTCCTAAAGGCCTCACCTCTTCTCACTGCCACCACACTGACCACCAACGTTCTAATACAATAACTTTGGAGGACACATTCAAACTATGTCCAAACCATACCACTATATTCTTTTGGGAAAGCAAAGAACCCCCATATTTTTGTGATTTGTCGGTGAGCCTTAGATGCAGTCGGAAAAACTTTTCTAAGATGTTAAATAACTATTTCTATAGTAAGAGAAATCTGTAGATGGACATGGATCTGTGTAAATATGGCAAAAGAGAAAAACTACATTGAAGACTTTACAGATAAAAAATTCAGAGGTTGGGGAAAATTTCATTGGGGACTATCTAATCTAAAACTATTGTTGAGCCCTAAATTGTTGGCAGCACTTCCAGGTTCTGTTAATTTCAGTAAATTTTATGTGCATTTGGCAGAGTCTTCCTGCTACCCAGTCGATGGTTATAGTTGCTGTGGGTGATGTTAGCCCACTGCCACCATCACAGCTGTTCAGATGCCTGAATATGCTGTCATTTTATTGGAAACAGATCCCTCATTACAAAGCCAGGAAAAAAAATAAACATGGATTTTGCTCTATTCAGCTTCTGGGACTGAAAAACTAACAATCCCCAGAGAGTTAACAGAACAGCCAGTACAGAGGCAACCACAGTACTACTTCAAAGTAGGTATTAAAATCTTTCTTAAAGAAGACAATGGATGGTCCACTGCCTTGAGGCACAGAGAATAGGTCAAGAAACTATCTTGCAGAAGATAGTAGGAAGCACAATCATAGCTAGTCACTAACTTAAAATAGATCAATGCAAGGATTCATGCAGTGTTTTCTTTTTCCTTGAAGGTATGATGACTAAACAGTAAATAAACAAAATAGAAGAGTAACATAATTAAGTTACCAGGGAGTCAAACAAGATAACTGTATAACCTCAAAAGATTAATTAGTATGGGGAAATTTCCTGGAGACACTTCTACCTCAAACATAGGGAGCTAGGACTTCCACAAGGCTAAAAGAAGATTCTGAGCCAGGGAAAGCAGCACCCTCAAAGGCAGCGATGATGATCATACCATAAGTGTTTGTGCCTGCTATGATTATTCCTCGGTATCAGGAGTGGACAAATCATAGAGAGAAATAGTGGGAACCACATAAGAATAAGAAAGTCACACTGGCCAGGGCCACTAGCCTTGCTTCAGAATTAGAAATTCCCAATGCATTTTACAGGTAAGGATTATGCATGCATGATGTTTCTTTAGGCATGTCTGAAAGATGAATTAGAGTATAGGATAAGCAGATTTGTAGAGTAGATATTTTGTTACCTTTCTAGAGACAGGTTTTTAATACCTTTGAAAACTATAATTGGCTGTTTTCCATATATATAGCATTTATTATTAATATATATTATTAATATATACTATAAACGATATACATATATATATATATATTCAGTTCCTCCATATTGAGAAAAATGATATTTTCTTCAAACAATTTCATGAAACATCGATTTTCAAAAACACTGAAGTATAGTTGATATATTTCATTTCAAACCCTTAACATTTCCTTAGATGAGTTTACCTACTGACTGGACAACCAATAAGAAAATCAATCATTTAAAGCAGTGGCACCAACCTTCAGGTCAAAGAGCAGTATAGGTCAGTGGCCTGTTGAGAACTAGGTCACACAGCAGGAAGTGAACAGCAAGCAAAAAAGGGAAGCTTCACTTTTATGGGGTCCCACTCTTCACCTTACCATACCACCTGAGTTTGTGTCTTATCTGAGCAGCAGCAACATTAAATTCTCATAGGCACAGAAACCTTACTGGAGACCTTTTAATATGTGCACTGTTGAAGCAAGCACACTACTAGAAAACTGAATGGGCATTATCTAGGCTGGGTGTTCCTTTGAATCATCCCCAAACAATCCCCTACTCCCCCTCTTGACCCATAGAAACCTGAAAATTGTCTTTCAAGGAAAACAGATTCTGGTGCCAGAAAGGTTAGCGACCACTGATTTAACCTATAGGTTTTTCTGTTTTGTTTTGGTTTGGTTTTTTGGACAAGGATATAGCTTAACAACATAATGCCTGCCTGGCAAGTACAAGGTCATGAGTTCTACTTCTGGCACCAAACCCCCAAAATTAGTTTTTTTAAAGTTTTTTCCCAAAAGGATGGTTGACATGAATATATAAAAATGCAGAACAAAAAGTGATACATGTACAACTATGTAAAAATAGTCATATGCAGACAAATACAGAAATGAATGTGTATAATTAGAGGGTAAGGTTATAGGATTGTTGATAATCCTTATACTTGAATTAGATTTTGTTATTTTTGTATAAAATAAAATCATAAATTTATTCATGATTTAATCATCATATTAGAAAATGGAGAATGTGCTAGACTGACTTTGAATCTGGGCATTAGGTTGCAAGGATATAGATGGCATAGCAGTTCCCTGGCTAGCAAACCACCTTTTCAGGTTGTGCCCATGACAGGCATCACTAATCAAACTCAATCTTTACTCTTTATTTTCATAGTTTTTAAAGGATTCAATATCAATCACTCAGAATCTTCTAACATGATGAAACTACTGTGGCATCTACAGATGATAAACAGCTATTTGAAACAAATATCTACTGAAGAAAGTTAAAAAATATTATCATTATTTTTTAAAAATAGATTTGACTGCGGAAACCCCTCTCAATTACCCATTTTAAAATAAAATTTCATTTTATCTCTGTCACCTTACTTTGCCCTTCACTCTAACACTTAGAAATATCTTCCAGGCAAAGTTTTCATTATATATTAAATGTCCTATGACCACTGATCCTGATTTTGCCAATTTTTTTGTGTTAAGAAACATTTATAGGTTAGTAAAGCAAGTTCGTAGGTGTGTCTGGGCCAGTCATGATGGGGTGACTGGGCTACTGTTTATAACTCCTTGCCTTTTCCTTGCCGGCCCTGTACCTTTGCTATGATTTCCAGCTGGCAGGAAGTGAGCAGCTCTGCGCTAGCATGTTCTCCCTCGGTAACATCTTTGTCTTAGAGTTTATTAGCTATGGAATAAATCTCCTAAAACCATGAGTGAAATCAATTTCTTAATCTTTTAAATTGTGGGTAGCAAGCACTGTGTCTCATTTAGAAAAAAGCTAACTAATACACACAGTATATATGTGGCTAACCCACACGTGGCCCAGGAAATGACTCTCTACCTTAATAACAAGGCTGGCGCCCTGGTGGACAATGGTGTCTAAACTTTGGATCTATAGTACATATATTTTCCAGAGTTCACTTCTGTCACACGGAGTTAAAATTATTTCTCTTCTCTCTAGTTTCAGCAGTTTATTTGTGCCTATCAGGGGGAAAATTATGTATTATGAAATGACACACGCCAAAGGAAACCCTAGTTTTTGAATCAGACTTAGAGCTTTGCCTACTAACTTTATGAGTCTTACCACAAAAGACAAAGTGGCAACACTTTTATTTAGAAACTGTCACACAAAGAACTAAAAGCACACTTTAAACTTCAGAACTGTTCGCCACTGGGTATTGCATAGGGAATATCCAAGAGGAGCATTCATGTGTACTTTAGATGTTCCCTTGAGGTTGGAGAAAGAAAAAGATTCTGTTTTGAATTTAGTTTTATACAAAGGTATAAACAACTAAAAATGTTGAATGTACCTTACAGGAAAGTCAAAATATTAAATAAAGGGAGCGATGATGAATACAATACTGAAGCTCATCATTGCAAAAGAGTCAAACATGCAATACTGATGTTTTCTAAACTAAGAAAAAAGATTCCAGACTATAAAATGTCACTGTTGTATTCTACATATCATCTCTGAATTATTAGTGGTAAGCTCAGTATTAAAAATCAAGGTTATTTCTCCACTTAATTAATCAGTCACTTATTCTGCATTATCATTTTATAACTCAGGGGAAATGTCTTTTAAAACTTACATATCTGAATGATTTGGTAAGTTGTGATGTAGCAATTCAATGAATGAATATCTAATGCTTTTATATGACAAGAAAGTTAACAGTAGATTTTATGAATGTATATGTAATAGATAGACAAACAGGCAGATACTAGGGACGGATAAAAGTGAAATTCTATAATACAATATAAGGTGAACATCCTGTACACAGATTTCAGGTACATGTTTTCATAATAATAAAAATTGAAAGATTATGCAGAAAGAGTTTTGCATCTGACATTTGTAGTACCTTTACAGTTGTTCAGCTACACAGCTTGCAAATGAAAACATTATTTATTAACTTGCTATAAGATTATAAAATCACAGTATTAAGAGAAACTTCATGGATCCCGTAGTAGAATATCCATTTTCCGATCTCAAAGCAGTAACTATCGGTTTTAATATGCGAAGTGCCATTAGTGATATACACACACAAGCACTGAGACACAAGCACTACAAGAAAAAATCCAGACCAGTATAGGAGAAAAAAACGGTATTTGATGCTCTCAGGAAAAAGTGGATTTAGGTCCATTTAGAGCAAGAATATGCAGAAGTGGGCATGAAGTGGGTGCAAGAATTTACCTAAGAGATCGAAGAAGAGATGGTAGGTTCATTTGAGCAATGTTTAAGGAGTTGTTGTACATACTGTCTTTACATGTTTGAAATGAGAACAAAAAAATGGAAATTGTATAGGTGACAAGAGTATTTAATCTCATTCAATATAACGAGATTAAGCCAAGAAAATGGAAATGCATGTGGACTAGAAAATAAGCCCCCAGATTGAATGTACAAAATCTATTAAAGTAGAAAATCATCTTTTCAGGAAAAGCAAAAGCTTTCAATGCCTAACATATAGCTACATCATACAGATCAAAACCTCAGAAAAAGAAGCACCGTCTAGGTTCAAGAGTGAACAAAACAGCCCAAGATGTGTTTGATATCCTTTTTCTCCGATTCACTTTCTTGAATAATCCATTTATTTAAACTCATAACCATCATGTTTTCATCTCATCTCTCGCTTTTGAACCTGTCTAGAAATGGCTGAAGCCCCTGCTGGAACAAACAAGAGAAAGCAGAAGAGTCAAAGAAGTCATAGAAATCAAAAGCTAATAAAATAAACTCAGTTTTTCTGAAATCTGATTGCTTTTCATTCTGCTATGGGGGCTACTTTCCCCACCAGCTAAACAACATATTTTGTTATGACATCGTTATTCAAAGCACATGGGAATAATGATCCTCAGAGTAGAGAAGGGCACAAAATTAAAGGAATGGTTTGCTCCTTCCTCTCTTTCCTCAGAGTTAACCATACTTTAACTATTTATGATTTTAGGTGGTGGATGACTCCATAATATCAAGTAATTTTCCCATCCTCATATTTCTTGATTTAGCAAATGTGATCAGAATTGCAGGGACTTCTGGGTATCCTCCAGTATTCATTTGCATCTTCTTCCAGAGTGAAAGATTTGTAAATGGACAAAGAGGTTCCCACTAAAAACTAGATTTCTCTGTTTTTCTAGAAGGTAGGCGTGGCACAGGGCTGATGCTATAAGTGGCGAGCTGTGCAGTACAAGTATTGCCATGATGTGCTCTTAAAGTGGAAGAAGCTGTCTCTTCCTTATTCTGTGGGCTAGGTACAATTCGTCATGGTCAAATCTAAAGTATCTCTACACAGAGCAAGACTGAGGCTATGTGTTAGAAGCACATACCAACATAATTATACGTGTCTTGGATACTGATCCTGTGAAATCAGCATGCCAGCCTAGACAAACCACTTAAATTATTACATGGGAGGGGAAAACATTATTTTGCATTTCTTTCTTTTCAGTCAAGCTTCTGTTCTACATAGAAGAAAACATAGGCAAGAAAGATATCTGACGTCAACGGTTGCCTGATACCTTTCTTCTGTTTTGAAATTTGGTGAATTGCCTTTTGTAATGTATTGCATTTTAATTTGTTCTCCTTCTTGACTTCAGAGAAGATTGGTATGGTTAACATTTGTTTCTTGATTGATCAGTTCTAGACTATACTTCTTGACTCCCCACTGCTTATGGTTTATTACTGTATTTATATTTGCCTCTACTTCTTTGCTTCCAATCTTCAAGCTATATCATCTTTGTGGTCTGTATTGTAATTATAATGAAGGGTTCTATGATTTGATTGCAGATAGGTTGCAGAAGCTGAAAACTGATATATCACATTAATGAAGAGCAGGAGCAAATAACTATTATTGCCCACACATTCAGAAGTAGGCCCACAAAAATAAAATGGTAATAGTGTGCTGTACAAAGGAGAGTGCCCCAGGTTCAAAGTTAAAGGGACTGGATTTTCAGTGCCTCCATAAAAATTCATGGCACATGTTCAAATTATTTCATTTTGTTGGTTTTGTTTGTGGATCATGACTCTTGTGTAGAATGTTATTCTTCCTGAAATTGCTAATGGACCTTCATTTTCTTCTGCAGGAAATGAATATATGCCCTCTTCATTATCAAAGTTCATTGACTGTCATCGTCATATTATTTGTTGAATTCACTAAAATGCTTTTAGGTATGTTAGAGGTTGCTAATTGCCTTTCTCATACTCTGTGCTGACCCTTGCCTTAGCACAGCACAGTCTCCCTGCCACTACGGCTGCTCAATGGCATTTAAATAGAAGATTTTGGTCAAACTTACAAGAATTATCTAGGAGATACCTATTCTTCTTGCCTCTTTCCTTCCCGGTTTCCAACTGGATTGCCAAGGTGCTGGCTAGACCTCCAGATGTCAGTTGGAAACTGCAGATTTGCACTGTGGATACAACAGCAGCACCCAGCTACCTTAATATTCATCATAACACAGGAAAAGTAAATGTGTGTGTTATTGCAGTTCAAACCGTCACCAGTCAAAAGCTTAATCTCCAACTAGTATTATTAGCCTGTAATTTATTACCATTATACTCTCAGACAAATCCCCAAGGTTTTATATTTCTTTGGTTGTATTTCTTCTTTGTTCTTTTATTTCTGCATAGTCACACTTTTTCAACTTTTGGAAAGAAAATAATGTTTTAGGAATTTTGTTTTCACTCTGATTCTTCGAATGACTACTGTTTTGTGTAAGTTAATTCTTTTGAGTTCTTTTGAGGCAGTTGTTGAAGTTCCATTTCTTCAAGGGGCAATTACTAGAGGTTTATTTTGTTGTTTTGATGTTGCCACTGGTTGCTTGTAATTCTTGCAGCCCTTCATTGGACTCTGCTCATTTGAAGAAAGACCAAGCCAAGGATGGCAGTGTATGCCTGTGATCCCAGTACTCTGGTAGATTGAGGCAGGAGGATCATAACTTTGAGAACAGATTGGACAACTTAGTAACTTAGGGAGACTCTGCCTAAATAATAAATATTTAAAAGAACTGGGATGTAGTTCAGTGTGAAGCCTATGGGTTCAGCTACTGAAGAAAAAGGAGTATATGAAGGATGAGCAGTAAAATGGGGAGGGAGAGGAAGAAAAGAAATAGGGCAAGGAAAAAGGGAAGGACATGGAGGAGTAAAAGGAGAAAGGGAAACGGAGAGAAAAGAAAAAGTCTCCTCCTCCTAGTCTCCAATACACTGGCCTTGGCAGGCAAAGCTTGTGTCAGTTGACTCATCCAGAAATTCTGGTTGGGGCAGCTGGTGGGATCTCTGGGAAAGCGGGGCATTGGTGAGTTTTGCTAGCAGGCAGGCCTCACTCTGAAAATTGCCTTCTAAATCCACAAAGATCATCCTCAGAACTTTAAGCTTCTTTCCATTGTTTTCTACACTCAGTCTTACTTTGTTACCTGCAGGTTTCCTGCCAATACTTTTGCCATTTCTAGGTAGATAATCTACTATATCTGTTACACTATCTTGCTAGATGCCTTTAGATTTTCTCTTAATCACTGGGACAATGACAACTTCTGAAGATTTGTCTAGGTCTTTATTTCGCTTTGCCTGTCTTGCTCAGCACGCAGTGAGACTTTTCAATCAGTAGAGTCTCATCTGTCTTCAACGCTAGCAAATTTCTCATTCTTCTACTTTTTTCTGCTCCCTACCTTCTCTGTTCTCTCTGGAACTCCTGATTAAGTGGGCATCTTTCCAGTAGTATATTCTCTTTTGTTTATTTTTGTCTATATTCTGAAAGATTTTCTCAGACTTTTCCTCCAAACATTACATTGATTTTTTTAATCTTGGAAACATTATCTTTAATTTTATTGAACTTTCTTCCCTTTGATATTTCTTTTAACCTTGATGCCTAGTCTTATTTTACAAGTGCATGTTTTATTAAATGTCCCTGAAAGAGCATTCAAGTACTCTTTTCTTCTCCCCAAAATATGTTTCATGGGGAATTCGATGCGTTTTGATCTTGGTTCTTCTGATCCAACATTGCTTATATTTTGGATGATTATTTGTACATGCTTATATTTTCTGAAAGACTGGTTAAGTAAGATGACATAATTCCCCTCCATTTTCATCTGTCACTCTTAGGAGTGGGTGAACTAACCTCTACCATTACCAATTCAAGAGGGCAGAGCAGGTCTATGGCACAGAGGGGAGTAGATTAGAATGGCAGGTTGTTTCCAATTTCATCCACTCTCTGCTGAGAGCAGCAGCCCCTGCCAAGCTGACGGAACAATGTCTTTGGAAAGTATTCTTCCAGATTTTTCTGAGCACAAACGTCATTACATAAAGAAGGAAGAGAATGCTGCAAAGCAGCATGGTTGCATGAAAGGCACACCAACTACACGGCTTTCAGCAGGCAGTACATTAACCCAAAGATTCCAATTATGTTCTTCTCCTCACATCCATTTGCCATACATGCTGCTTCTGAAAACGTCCCCATGTGAGGAGAGTTTCTTTTGCTAGTGAAATATTCTTCCGTGAGTGCTCTGAGCTGTGGGTCTTTCAACTCTGTATCATCTGTTAACGTGATTCTCTGTTTTTCCCTTTTTCCCCAAAATTCAACATCAGTGAATACCAATTTACTTTCCTCTGTGTGTGTGTGTGTGTGTATGTGTGTGTTTGTGTGTGTGTTTTGCTGCGATTGAACCCTGCTTCTTCACCCTGAACCACATCCTCAGATATCTATGTACAGCTATGGGTAGATAGAGTTAGGATATGATATATGCATATATGTGAAAACTACACTTAAACGTCTATTGTATCTCTATCTATGACTTGATTTATCTATCTGCCACTTAAATTGGGTTTGAACGTGAGATTTCCCTTCCTCAACCTGGCAGAGTTCTAGCAGATTACAGGTATGTTCCACCATCCCGATCTTGATTCCTCATTTCTACCCAAATGTCTGCCATACTTTTGGATTCTTTCTGTCATAGCAAAAGATTTTTAGATAAAACTTTTTCATCTTAAATAAAAACTCACAGGATAAACTGTCTCAGTATACTCATAATTTCATGCTTGGGAACATAATCTAGTGTCTTCAAACATATCAAGAAACATATAGAATAATAATTGTAGCTATCCCCTTAAAATAAGTGAAGCCTTTTCATTATTTTAAATCTTGTCATGGGTTACCTCTAGATGTCCTCCCAAAGTCTCCTGCACTCATAGGTGGGGCTTTTGAGAGATGACTGGATCATGGGTGCATAGCACTGCATTAGTCCAGCAGCTGGGTGTGATGTTGGGGTTGAAGCCTGAGGGGAAGGCCAGGGTTAGTGTGGGCATGCTCTGGGACACTATATCTCCCTCCTCCTCCTTTAATCCTTCTCTGTTTCCTGCCTGCCACGCTGTGAGCTGTTTCTCCTCTGCAATGCCTGTCCACCAAGCCACCTTGCCTTGGAGCCACATGACTATGAACCAAATGCTCAACAAAGTGTGAACCAAAATAAGCCTTCCCTCCTTTAAATTGTGGGTATTTGGCATGGTGTCTCAGCAAGGAGAAGTAACTAAGACAGATCTAGAAGATGCTTATTTAAAATATCAAGACTTGCATATATCTTTATATAACATATTATATGTTTCTATTGAATCATTAAACATTAATTCGCACAGCAACATTTTGAAATAGCTTTCCATGAGTAGCTAACAGATTGTCCATATAGCAGCCTATACAAAATTTCTTAAGTAGCAAAATAACTAAACTGAAAGTCTGACCAAACACTAACATTGATAGAAGCATTTCCCCTAGCACCTACCTCATTACCTCTAAACTTCATATAGGAATAAATCAATCTAGCAACCTTGTGAATAGATTTTAAGGACGTTGGAATAGACACATTATTTGCTAAGGTTAGCTTTCTGAACTAAAACGTCAAATATAAAAAGGAATTTTGAAAATGTAACCCTCATATATTGGTGAAGGGGGGAGCAGGTGATTTATCGTCTGTTTCCAAAATTCAAGAGTTCAGTAAGATAAAGTGTAAAACTAGGCTATTCCTTCACTTGTGAAAGGAAGAATTTCCTTCAATGACAGGTGGTTTCTAAAAACCCCAGGTTTTACCCACTGAAATGCGCCTGTGCATTTTTATGATGCTATATATTCCACCTTTACCTTGAGTGATGATTCTAATACCTTGCATAGGTTAAAGTTAGTTCCTGGCCTGAAAGCCAATTAGCTGGAGAATGGCACATTAACAAAGTGAATATTAAGAAGGAAGCAAGGCACCATATCCCATAAATCTTCAGAAATTATCGTAGTATGACTTTTACTTTAATGTGGTTACTAAAAGAAGAGAGATGGATCTCTGAAAATGTCATAGTTCAGGTGAATATGGTTAAATTCTAAGAATAGAATGACACTGAACAACTCAAAGTATGGGGAAAGAGCTGAAATATGAACATTTGAAGGAATAATTGTAAGGACATTCTGGGTTTTCTGCATGCATTTTGTTCTTATCTACACAAGGAAGAGGGAGCCTGAAGATTAGCCACATTAACCTTTGCTGCAAGCAAATGTAATTGCTTTGATTTGTATCTCATTCTGATGTTTCCTGGAGCTGAGGAAGGTTTTGAAGTTTTAACATATCAGCATACCTATAGGAAGAGGATATTGTTTCTAGTCATATTATTTCTCATAAATGTGTAGCAATTACCAGGAAAGTGAATCAATTCATCACACTGTTATATTGAATTAATTAGACACTATAGACAGGCTGCAGATCCATTTTCATTATTGAAAGGAAATCTAATCTTTTCTGATGTATTCCAATCACAGTCTCTTTGGGGGTCTACTAAGTATACCTAGTGAGACCGCAATTATCCTTGATGTTAACGGTCAAAACACTTCCAATAGCCATTAAAGATAGAAGATGCATCACTCTGTGGCACGTAGAAAATTTCCTGTTAAAGATTATTATAGCTCCATTAATCACCCACCATGTAAATAAGGTTGATGAGAAAAACCAAAGGAGAATTTATTTTGCCTAAACAAACACAGTCCACTGAAATAAGGTAATGAAAATTAAGTATCAGCTCTCAAGGAGAGAAAAGGAAGCCATTTGTAGAGTCACATTGTCCATTCATTGATGTTGAAACAAAATGTCATGTTTTGAACTATAAGATGAATGGTAGGTGAGATGTAATTAAATTCCTTTGGCATTTATCATGTACTATGTAGGAAAGAGGAGTAACTTCATCCTGGAGGTGCTTATAGTTTTAGTTCAGAAGAACAAAATAAAATATCCCTGTGTAACATATTTAAATGTCAGAATAATATAATGGGTAACTGTAGACCTGTGTCCAACATTAACAAATTGTCTGGAGCCAGGCTTGGTGACTCACACCTGCATTCCCAGTAGTCTGAAGAGCTGAAGCTGCAAGATCATAAACTCAAACCCAGCCTGAGAAATTTCACAAGATCCTGTTTCAAAATATAAAAATAAAAAAGAAAGGAAGGTGTATTTCAGAGTGGAGACTACTTTGTGATTAATTCACAGTACCACAAAAAAGAGAAAAAAATGGGTTCAATTCATACAACCAAAAAAGGGGAGAAATTTACAGAAGTTTACACACTTAACTGGGCAAGTGGGCAGAAGAGCACAGATTAAAAAATATGTTAGTAGGGAGAAGGGCAAAGAACAATCCAGAAAGAATGAACATAACTAGGAGAAATAGTACAAACTTTTCTATTGGGAACCATGAAGTTGTAGTAAAAATCTATATAATTTCTGAGGACATTTATTGTGGATGGAAACAGTTTTATATATATAGTCTCATTTTGACTGTTGATTAGAATTATATCCACTTAATAGATGAGGAAAATAAATTTGTTTGAAGGCTCATGGTGAGGATATGACAGAACTGAGATTCAAATTCCTTACTGTCTTATACAACTTGATCCTGTTGTGAAAGTTGTAGAAGATAGGAACAGGAATTTGATCTATATAATGATGGCAAATGAAGATCTTAATGACATAAGTGATTATGTCTCATTTCCTTGCGTGGCCATATTAAACCTTTTGCCATCTTTCTTAAATGACAACTTTTAGAAGCCAGATTATTAAAAAACTGTACCTTTTTGTAATTGAAGCAGCCATACTTTCTCTAAAATTTTAAAATTTCGGCCTATACTTATGTCTTCAACATTTCTACATACCTTCTCTTCCAGTAGAATTAGTATTTCCTTAATATTTAGATCTTTAATATATTTTGACTTTAGTTCATGGTGATAGACAAGGGTGTAGTTTTAGGGTTTGGCATGTGGAGAGCCAGTTTTTCCAGCACCATTTATTAAATAAGCTTTCTTCCACTGAACATGTTTGGCCCCTTTGTAAAAGAAGAGGTGACTGAGGGTGCTTGTGCTTGTGGCTGCATTTTCCAGTCTGTTCCATGCATCCTCGGGTCTGTTTTTTTGCCAGTACAGTGCTGAATTTATCACAGTAGCTTTGCAGGACAACTTCGAGTTAGGAATTTTGATGCCTCTTGCCTTGTGTTATGGTTGCTATATTGTGTCAACTTGGGGAGTCCAGAGGTTTGGCTAAGCGACTCAACAGGAAGCTAGGGTGCTTACTTTGTATACAGCCTGAGCCTGTGGAAGAGGAGGGCATGGACATTATGTGAGTGCTACATGTCCCCTGGGTGGAGGTAGCCTGTTTAAAATATAAGGAAGGGAATTAGACTGCTTACCCACCATTCCTCCCTTTTTCTCATGTTTTTGCTGTGCTCTGCTGCCATGAATATTTGCCCTCTGCCATGTGCCACTCTCCATCAGAACCAGCCAAGTATGGACGGAAACCTCCACAAACTGTAAGTTAAATAAACCTTGCTTTCCTTAATTTGGGGCATTGGGTATTTTGTCTCAGCAATGAGAGAAAAGTCACCAAGATACCCTGCCTTTGTTGCCCAGGATTGCTTTTGCTATTCTGAGTCTCATCAGGTTCACACGAATTTTTGGAATGTTTCCTCTAGATCTGTGAAATAAATTAATGGTATGTTAGTTGGGATTGCATTGAATCTATATAACAATTTTGGAAGTATGACCATTTTCACCATTTTGATTCTTCCTCCATGAGCAAGGAATATCATTCCATTTTTGGAAATCCACTTTGATCTCTTTTCTTCAGAGTAGTGTGATTTTCACTGTACATAACTTTTACTTTTTTGTTAGATTGATTTCTAAATACTTCAATTGTTGGGATGCTATTGTGAAAGATATGTTTGCCCTAATTTCTCTCTCAGTCTGTTTGTTGTTTGTGTACAGAAATGCTATCAATTTTTTAGTGTCGACATCGTATCCAGCTATGCTACCAAATTTGTTGATTAATTCTAAGAGTCTTTAAGTGGAGCTTTTGGGGTCTCCAATGTAAAGTATTTGTGAAAAATGATAATATCACTTCTTCCTTTCCTATCCTTATTCTTTTCACTTCTCTGTCTTGTCTAATTGCTCTGGCTAATGCTTCCAGAACTATGTTGACTAGGAGTGGTGACAGTGGACATCCTTGTCTTGTTCCTGACTTTAAAGTGAAAGCTTTTAGTTTTTTTTTCCACTTATAATGATGTTGGCTGTTGTTTTGTGATAGATGTCTTTGATAAGATTGAGGTAAAGACCATCTCTTCCAATTTTCTGAAAGATTTTGATCATGAATGAGTTCTGGACTTTGTCAGAAGATTTTTCTACATCTATTGAGATGATATGTGTTTTTGCTGGTTAGCTTTGTTGATATGGTGCATTGCATTTACTGATTTGCATATATTGCACCATCCCCACATCCCTGGGATGAATCTCACTTAGTCATGGTATGTAATGTTCTTGATAATTTCCTGCATTCTGTTTGCTAGTATTTTATTGAGTATTTTTGCATCTATGTTCATTTGGGAGATTGGTCTGTAGTTCTTTTCATTTGGTGGGGTCTTTCTCTGGTTTCAGTATCAGTATAATACTTGCTTCCAGAAATGAGTTAGGGAGAATTGCTTTCCTTTCAATTTCATTGAAGATTTTGAGGAGTAATGTCATTAAATCTTCTCTAAATTTCTTGTAGAATTCAGCTCTGAATCCATCAGGATCTGGACTTTTCTTTGTTGGTACATTTTTAATGATGTTTTTAATTTCATTAATTGACACTGATTTATTCAGAATTTTTATATCTTCTTGATTCAAATTTTGAATAGACTTCAGTCCAATGTAATTAATAAAACTACACTCTTTTTGGTAACTTAGGTACCCAGATTCACCCTATAATTTTTCCTGTGCCCAACTCATCTATTGTATGATGGAATCCTATGGTCAAGCACACTCTATCACTTTATCTTTAGAACTGCAACTATTAGAGTAGTCCAGATTCTCACAAATGTGTGCTTAAAATACTCTACTGCTTCTCAGTTCTTGTTCTTTACTTTCAGTCTATCTTTCTTCCACCTGTTATTTGTAAAGTGGGAAATATATATTCTACAGTAAATCTTCTTATAGAATAATTAAATTCTACAGTTTCCCTCTGTGTGTTATGTTAACATGGAATACTATCATTAACAGAATTGTATAATTCAACATTACAATTTCCAGGAGGGAAGTAGTTAATTGTGGTGGTTAACAACATGGTTTTGTAGTCAAATAGACCAATAATTCAGACTTAACACTGTCATTTTCTAACTATGTAACAACCAGTAAATTTCTAGGACTTCCTTAAACTCACTTTTATCACAAATACAATTAAATTATTAATATTTTATATGCTGGACTGCTGAGTGGATTAACTGAGATAATGAAGATAACATACCTACCTTAATATGATTGTATTAAATATTCAAAGGAAACAGAGAGTATAATTTGATCCTCACAAATGATGAAGTAGTTTATTATCATCACATCAGCTTGAAAGATAAAAATAAGGAAGGCAGAGAAACTTAGTGTCTTACTAAAACTCACTTTAAAAGCATTTGACAATGAATTCATGGAGTAGAAGAAAAACACTAGGTTGTCAGGACAGGAAAATGAGACTGTACTATAAAACTCAGAATACAAGGCAAAGGTTATCTTTTCTATGGGAATATTAGTCCTCATTTAGCACTTACCATATGCTACGTAGGTTTTAGTAATATGCAAGCATAGTTCATTAAATTTTCTAATAAATATCATTATTTGGGGACTGTCTTTCTCATATTTTGGATGGGACACTGGGGTTCAGAAATACAGATAACCTTAACCAATGTATGGATCTAGAGGGTTCTAAAAGTTGATTTAAACCTAGGTTTGTTTTACTATTAACTGTTAACAAATACCAGAGCAGGAAGTGCTGATACATTTTGTATGCTTAGGACATAGTCTTACAGATTTGTTTGTTTAAAACTTACACTTCTGACTGAGAAACTGATACAAAATAAGGATCTATGAAATGAATTCCTTGTACTCAAAGTACTGTCACATAAAGAGGCAAAAATCTACAAGTCAAGATTTTTCATCCTTTAGTTGTTGCTAACATGGACAAGAGACAATTGAAATAAGTATGATACTAGCTTTATATCCACCTTACAATGGAGACAAAATGAAATAGGGAAATATTTGCTGAAATGATTTTACTTTACACTCAATCACAAACGCAAGTAAAAATCATTTGCCATTTTCCAAGATTCCATTAACCCATCGACAAAGAATTTCCCAAATAAGAGATAATCATCCACAATACTGCAGCAAATGTAATAGACTCATATAAAAAGGAACACTTTATATTACCTACAAATGTCCTACTTTATTAAGACAAAATTTTTAATTAAACTGTTACCTCCTATCAGTTTACCCTCTATTCTTGAGAGAGAACATGGAATATGTGGTTGCTTCTCTTTCAATTCTCTCTGCATGTGTAATTTTGCAAAAGAGTGTTTTCTGTACTAAATGTTCCTGCATTTTTTTGGACAAAACACTAAAATATTACTTGCTGCAAAAAACTTTGATGAGTTGAAGAAATGACCCTCTGTCAAGTGGAGTTGTCCTCTATGAGAACAAGTAAGAAATGGAGCAAATTATTCCCAAACTGTACCTGGACAGAACATGTGACCTGAAAACTTTACAAAGGACTTATTGTTTTCTAGAACCCTTATGTGCCTTGCTAGATCAACTATAAATATGACACACATTCTCACACTAGCTTAGCCCATGAAAAATCCATCCGGAATCCATAGTTATGTGTCCCAATCATGTGACCATAACCTCTCAAAACAACATCACCGTCCAGATACAGTCGTGCACTCCTGTAATCCCAAGAAATGGAGGCAGGAGGATCCCAGTGAATTCAAAGGCAGCCTGGGCTACAGAGAAAGGTGCTATCTAAAAAAAAAGAAAAAAGAGAAAAAACAATAAACTATCAAAAACTGAAAACAAAATAAAATAAAAACAATAACAAAATACTAAAAGAAATCACACTTCCCCAGAAATATGCCTATTCTAATGAAAATTACCTTAAATAACATCATACATATCTAACTAAGGAAAATTTTTAGTCAATTAGTCGCAAGGAAGCTATCTGTCCATAATCAGTACCTACCTACACCAAGAAACTTTGTAAAGAAATGTTAGTATCCAAAACATACACAGGTCCAGGGAACTCTGCACGGGAAACATTTTATTTCCTAAATTAATCTTTATAAACCAACAAGGGGACAGGAGTGTTCTTCACTTCTGGATTAGTAATAAATTCTCAGTTGAGAAATCCCAATTTAGATTTTCTCAATCACAAATTGCACCTGAGTATATAGGAATGTATAACATCATAAGGCTTTTCTTGACAAGAGTGTGCAATCCTTGTATTCCAGAGTAATGCACTCCAAGTAAGAAGCATTTCCCCTACCCCAAACTGGGTATGCAATAAAAAGCTTTCCAAGTGTGTTCATTACCCACAAGACAAGATAATGAGTCTTAGAGAAAAGACTTTGGTGCTGAAGCCAAACAGAGACTCAAGACCCTCCCTTAAGACTTTAAAGCATAATTTGCTTTCTGTAAGATATTATCTGTATGACGTCTCCCCAAGTTGATGTGTTGCAAAGGGCATGTATAACATATGCGTTTGGCTAAATTTGCCCTTGGAAAACCAAGTCAAGAGTAATCCTAATTAACTTCACATCTAATGTCTACTGATTTAAGTTACTTGCCATAAAATTTTCCAAACATGCAGAAATGTGTAACATTTCTACAAAATATTGCAAAAGTGCAAATATATTAAGAGAAGAGCTACATTCAAAGCAAAAATCTGCCTCTTGAATAAGTGGAGAAAATCCTAGCAAAGGTATATTAACATCCTCAAGTTCTAATTGGCAAGTAATGGCACAAAAGATAAGGAGAAGGGCAGGTTTTGCAGAATGGATCCTAAACTCTTAATCACTTCATAGAGTGTTCATGAACTGATATTGAGAGAAAAAAACCACTCTCCTTCATTGGTCATCATATAGTAAAGCAAAGTATACTGTATTTCTTAAGATATATACAGTTACTATGAGAACAATACCCTGATTCATTTTTAAACTGTTCTTTCTCACAATTAAGAAATTGCTAGGCAAGGTGATTTCACATTGTTTAGTTCATGAACTTGACATCATATATAACCTAATAGTTAACGTATTTTGCTGTCCAATTTCCAATTTTTCAGATTGTCCTGTTTAGAATTCTAAAAACTGCTGGGTGGCTGTTACAATTCCATATGTCACAAACATATGTGACAACACATAGTAGAATAAAAAGGAATATATATATATATATATATATATATACATATATATATTTATATATACATGCACACACACACACATGTATAGCACTGTTATGGTTGATACACTGTGTCAACTTGGGGAGTCTAGATGTTTGCCTGAGTGACTCAGCGGGAAGCCAGGGTGCTTACTTTGTACACATCCTGAGCCTGTGGAAGAGGAGGGCATGGAGATTATGTGAGTTCTACACGCTCCCTGGGTGGGGGTAGACTGTTTACAATGTAAGAGAGGTACAAAGAGGCTGCTTGCCACCATTCCTCCCTTTTGCTGGTTGTTTTTGCTGTGGTCTGCTGCCAGGAGCGCTTGCCCTCTGCCACGTGGCACTCTGCCTCAAAACCAGCCAATTATGGACTGAAACCTCCACAAACTGTAAGCTAAATAAACCTTGCCTTCCTTCATGTTGGGTGTTGGGTATTTTGTGTCAACAATGAAAGAAAAATAACCAAGACAAATACTATATATACATATATAGTATATATATCAACATATGTTAACATACATACTTATTTAATATGTGTGGGCAAAGCTTTGCTCTGAAGTATTTTTTTCCTTCCAGAAGATAATCCTTCACTTCTTACCTCCTATGACAGGCAAAATAACTATGGCTAGGTAAATCTCTGGCAAGCAAATGGTGACTTTCACAGTTGATGTAATTCACGTACAGAATGTATCCTAAGGCCCAAGTTAGGTTCCTCTGTCATTCTTGTGAATCATATAGTGACAAAGAGGAAGCTGGTAAATTAAAAAATAGATGAAAAATTTTGGGAGATGACATGTTTGATAATCTACGATTGTCTTTAATATGTAAAGAACCTCAAAGCTCAATAATCTGCAAACACAGTGTAAACTTTAAAATGTAAGGCTTGAACACATACTTTGCCGGAGGTGATACACAGATAGCTAGTAAGCACAAGAAAACTCCCTAACATCAGGCAAGTGAAAGTATAACTACAATGAGATACCACTGCACACCTATAAGAATGGCAAAATATTTAAACTGGACTTCTAAAAGAGTTGGAAATATCACTCTTCAGTATTTACTCAGGAGGAAAGCAAGCACATTCTGCACAAATCTTGTATAGAAGTCATAGAAATTTATTACAAATCATTCAAATTAGAAACTGCTCAAATGTCCATACAAGAGTGAACAGGTAAACAAACTACGACTTATTCACACCATAGGGTAATATCGGCCTATAAAACACATAAATTTAAAAATAATTTTGCTGAGTGAAAGAGTATAGAAGGAAAAACTTACCAACTGATTTAATTTTGAAATCTACAGTGCTTGTCTGGGAGTATGAGGGCAGAGATACAGCAGGGTAAAGAAGGAAAAGAACTGATTGGAATGGGTATACAGAAACTTCGGGTGGGGTTGCACAGATTTAATTTCTTGACTGCTGTTAGGACAAGAGAAGTAGATGTATTTTATATATGATCATGCACAAATAAAGATGTTTGTAGCTAGAGAAAGAAAGAAACCATATAAGAACATTTATGCAATGGTGCTATTTAGAGGTTGTGTCTTTAAAGATATTAGATACAAACAGGAAGAAAAAAGGCCATGTACATAAAACAAACTCTAAATGCTGATAACATTTTATATTTAGATTATAATTACTGTCATTGATCATCTATATTTTCCGTAATGGTCTTAAGTTTTAATAAAAATTAATAAGTATACATATGTGTAACATTTTCCGTAATCAATTAAATAAACATAAATGGAATGTGATTCAATTATTAACTTGGCAATTTTATTTATTTGGCAGCACTGAAGGTAGAACCCAGAGCCTCACACATTTTACATATGTGCTCTGGCAGAAATTTTCAAACTATTTTTTCACTGTGCCATAAAAACAGAAATGTATACAACTGTTGGTGGGGATACAAAGTAGTTTTTCCTTCCTACAAATCAGAAAGTATATGAAAATTCCTTTTCTCATTGGTTACAAAATTCTAATCAAACAAATTTATTCTAGAGATATAATTGGGCAACACTTCAAAGATAAAACTACACTAACCCATATTGAAATAATTTTTATGATGTTCAAGTAGTAGAAACAACTTTATAATCACCTTCTTCACATCTGATTTGCCCTCCTTCTTTTGGGTAACTATACATCAATTTTTCTTTGAGGTGATGTTTTACCTGAAGCATCTCTTGGCCTTAGGGACACTCATGCCATCAAAACTACTCAATTGATCGTCATTACTCATTCCTCTTTATCTTCCTAACTTATTTTGTGTAGGAGAACCCCAGAAATCAGTCTTCAAATCCTCTCCATACTTACGCCACTGAGAAGAGTTGTAAGAAGTTGTCACAGAGTGAATAGGGAAGATACCCAGGAGATGAAATTAAGAGATATAAGTGCGAGTTTCATTTAGTGGGGCCTTACCTTGACTCATTTTCTGTTTTCACCAACTCCATATTCGATACAGGAAAATTCCACTTTTCCAATTGATACATCAAAGAGCTTGAGATAATTCTTTGCTCTTCTTTTACTTTTCCATTCTTTTACATAAAACAGTGAGAAAATCTTGACTTCATGTTATGTAATCTAACCCTTTCTCAACCCTCTGTTTGCTATCAAACTTGGCCAAGTCACCAAGCATTAGACAAATAACATACCTTCTAATTTATCTCCTTGGTTTTGCTTTTGGTTGCTAATATTCCATTCTAAGTCAACAAAGTTCAAAATCTTTCCATACTTTCTTCATGATCTGGCCTTTCACTCCCATTCTGATTTCATCTCCTACCTATCTTTTCATGCTGAGTTAATTTGATCATGTGTTTGACTCTTTAACATGTGTTTTCCAAATAGGATATTGTGACAGTTAAGCTTACTTGTCAACTTGATTAGCTTGGAAGCTAAGGGATTACTAAAGAATACTATGGGTGTGTCTGTGTGGATCATGCATATGGTACCTTGAGGACTATATCTCTGATCCCTGATGCTTTCCTTTCTGTTTTCTCCCTTTGCTCTGCTTACTGGCCACCACAATCTGAGAAGCTGTGCTCCACTGCACTCTTTTGCCAAAATGTTCCTGCCCTTGAGCTGGCTGGCTGTGACATGTCTTAATTTCTTTATTGCTGGGACAGGATGCCTGATATCTACAAGTTAAAGAGAGGTTTTCTTTGTCTCACAGTTTATAGAGGTTTCAGTGCATAGTCTGCTGGCACCAAGGCAGTGCAGCATGGTAGAGGAGCATGGCAGGAGTGAAATAGCTTGTGGTGTGACAGCTGTAAATAGGGAGAAAGGTCAAGGGAAGAGGGAGGAAGATAGATCTTTCCAGGCTACACACCAAGTGACTTACATCCTCCAACCAGGCTTCAACTTGCAACATCACATTTACCTATAAACTCACCAGTGGACTACTTTCCCAATGCGTGTCACACACCAGTGATCAATGATCTCCCTAAAGCCCCACCTATGAGACTTTGCAGGTTTTCTAGCTATAAACAATAACATTGATTGTCTCCTCTGAAACTGTGAGCCAAATAGATCTTAAGTTGTGGATATGGGGTATTGGTCCCAGTAAGAGGAAAGCTAACTAATGCACTGATTCTGTAAAATGAAAACTCAATTGTGTTAATTCTTAAATGACTTACAATAACAATTAGAATAAAACCCAAGCTCCTTCATATAGTCTGCAAGGTCCCGTTGACTGGACTCTCCAGTCACCTCTCTGACCTCATTTCCCAGCTATCTTTCCTTACTCACTTGATCCCAGACTTTCTTACCTCCTTATTGCTTATCAACCAGTCCAGACTTAAACCCATTCATGCAACTAGAATCGAAACCCAGTGATTTGAAGTTTAAACTGGGATCAAAAATTATTTAGCAACATTCCTAGATAAATGTAAAAACGTGTGCAATATCCATAAAAAGCACTATCCAGAAGACAAATTTATTTCAATAAATATATTTTGGAAGAAGTGTTGAAAAAGGAATATAATTTCTGAATTTGGTAATTGGCCAGATCTGTTTTGGAAGTAGTGTTTTTGCATACAGACCTAAAATAACCTAATTCCAGCTGTGCACTGAAAGAAAGCTAAGGATTATCCTGGTATTGTGAAATAAAAGCAGCAGTTACCGGTGAAGTTTCAGGGCATAAGTGAGGTTTAAGCTTTGAACTCTTTCAGAAAACTGACATGACAATGTTTGAATGTAAGACTTTTAGGAATAAAGTGCAGCATTAGCATTGTATTGGGGTTTGTGCATCAAATTAAGGCATATTTTATATATAAATAGGTACTTTACAATAGGTACACGAATCTTAGAAGGAGAAATAGCTGCATCTCCTTTGTGACTATATCAGCATCTTAATGGTGGAAGGCTAAACCACACTTGTGGAAAATTAAAGAAAAGTGACATTTTGTAGACTTCTGAGTTCATATATCTGTAAGAGCTGCTTTTGTATATATGTATTCATTGACTTTGCCTATTTTCTTATCACATCAATTCTTGATTCTATACATGTTGATTTTCTCTCTTATGTTTTAGAGTAGTGTTAATTATAATACGGAAATTATATGTAAATGAATGCAAGAAAAATATGTACTGCTACTGTGAATGCTGATTCATTTGATTCTTGTTTATTACTTTCTTTAATTCCATTATATTTTATGATATCTCATGTTTTTATCCTTTATAGAAAAGGCTACCATCATTAAATGTCATCTCTATACTTTGGAAAATTCTTGGGTTTAAGTCTAGGTTTATTTTTATTTTGATCTGAAAAGTTAGACCATGACAATGTCACTTGCATTGAATAGGTCAATTCCACAGCCTTTAGGAAAAACTATTTATAAGCATTGAATATAATCCTCAGATAATTACCACTGCTGGTAATAGTAGTAGTGGTGCATCATTGCCATATTACTTACTCACTGCGCAATTCTTCCTCCAAACATAGGTTGAACACAGTTCTGCTTATTCAGGTACAGAGATGGAGCCAGAGAAAACTTGCTTGTTTGGAGTTTGTAAAAGGTGGAAGAAAATCAGATTTTGACTGTTCCAAGGTACGGGAAAGCAAAGCTTATTTTCTTTCTAATGAATCAAAAGAACTAAACTCATTAAAAAGTTAACAAGACAAGAGGCTATCAACTTCTATTCATCTTCATCTTTCATCTGGAAGGCTGAAGCTACAGCTATTTTGTAGGTCTGATGCCTCGGAAAACATAATGTTTAGTAAGGACAATCTATGGCCTTCTGCCAAATTTCCAGGGTAGATATCAAATGAGGAGAAAAACACCTGCCTTCTGTGACTAGTGAAAGTATTTTTAGAAGGATGAAGGTGAGAAATCCTCAAAGCTACTGCTGTGTCTCAAGTGTAGGATGCTGAGAGCTTTGAATTAATAGACAGACTTCAGGATATGAGCAACTTTATTAAGTGAAACCAACTGTGCTAAATGTCTACATGTGACTAAGTCAAACTCTCTCTTAGTCTTTTTAAAAGTAATAAAGGGTTAAGTGTGTCCAAAATTTGTTGTGGATTCTAAGAGATGTCTTATGCTTCAATAAAAGCTCCAATTATGCAAGAAGGATTAAGATTGCAAACCATGTATGAAGAGACAAGAAGAGGGATACCCTTGGACAGTCAGTGTGAATGGAGGGAAAAGAAAGAGGAAAGATGTGAAGGCTTGAAAGGAAAAGTAGAAGAGAGGCACAATAAAGCTATCTTTTGTCATCTCAGCCTTAGAACTACTGGACGAAAATCTGACTTAATAGTACTGCCTTTAAAATTACAAGTGTTTTCTCAAATGTATTACTTTACCTCTCCCCAAGAAAGAGATATATTTTGAAAATATCGTGATGCTAATTGTGCAAAATATGGCTGATGCTGACCAGGTTGTTGTGGGCCAACAATTATGCCTTTTAACATTCTTTATTGGGAAAAGATTAGTTGCATACAGGGCTCTGATAAGGACTTGGAAAGACTGAATTTAAATAGAGGTGCATGTGTTCTGGAAAGAAAGGCATTGAAAGACTTCTATAAAAAAAGAAAAACTAGTCAAATCTGCTTATTTTCATCATTGAAGACTTAAAAAATCAACTTGCTTTTCTGTATTACTCCATTAAAATTAATTCTCCCAGTTTGGAGAAAGGTAAGCCTTATTCCAAAAGATGACTATATCTGTTCCATTATAAATCTTGTAAATATGTAGGCTGACAAAGGAAAGAAAAAAGAAACCTTCTTTGGTGCTATATTTCTTTCAGTGGCTTTCCATGTGATTCATTAGAGATATTTTTAACTTTTTCCCTCAGTTGAAAAATTACATATATAAATCCTGACTTTCAAATTGCACAAATATGCACAGCTGCTTACAGAAACCTCAAACACAAAACAACTTGGCAGAGAGCCATGTTTAACTTTTGTAACTAGATTTAAGAAGGATAGAAGTAGAAACCCATTTCACAAAGAAGAAATAATTTTTTCTAGCCACATTGAAATATGTTGTGTTTTATGTCATAGTGAGAGAGCATATTATTCTTAGTCTCCTACAATAGGAAGGAAGCTTCAGACATTTTTAGAGCACATAACCTTTGCTACTGAAACTATTTTCACCTCGCTGTTTATTGTTACTTTGGGAGGGCTTTTGTTGTTTGGTACTCTGGTGCATCTCCAAATTTATTAGTTATATTATAAAGGCTCTATATGCTAGGTCAAATATTTGAAAGAAAAAAATTGTCTAAGTTTCTTTGTAGAGAGAACAAGGTCAAACTTCTGAATTGTAACATGGTAATAGGTTATAGTATTTTAACTTCATTCATCACAGCTGAAGTACCAACATTCAATTTTCTTTCACATTAAATTTGCTGAAGCTATCAAGTTTCTTGTGTGCATCTATCATGTTGGAAGTTCTATAACTCACATATCTCAAACATCTACATACACAAGGAAAGAGTTTGCTTTCATGTGAGGTAGAGATGTGCAGCTAATCTCAAGGAAAGAGGGCTAACAGAAATGATCAGTTGGTATTATTATGGACAAATATTCTTAAGTATATTCCATAATTAGTCATAATAAAACAGCTAATCTTTATCAAAAGGCTAGGAGCTATTATGTAGTCACAACCAGGAAATATACATTAAGTTGTGGAGGTTGAAGCCTTCCATTCACATTTGATACTTCCAAAAAAGGTGGCAGTAAGAGTTGAAAAATTTTATCGAGAAACTTCCATTTAAAATAACAGTAGGAGAAGGAAAATAGCAGAGTGAAAATTTGTAGCCAAATTCAGCCTATCAGGGATCTGAAATCCAGACACTGGAAAAGTACAACTAGGTTATGAAAAAAAATTCACTTGGAATTAGAAAGGAACATTAGGAACATTCAGAAAAAATTAGAAGCTACAAATCAGTTCTAAAGCTGGTCCTCCATATAATCAAGAGAATGAAACAATCGGGACCCTCTCTTGGCTTATGGCTCAGGGCTTACGCATATGGGTGCCTGGATCTCCAAAAAATGGTAAACCCCCAGGGCTGTGAAATCAAGGACAAATGACAATAGATCTCACAACAATCGTGAACAGTAAAATTCACACAGGGTTTTGCTCTAACATGACTCTATCAACAGGGCAAGAAATACCTGAAGGTGGATTCAAGCATATCACTGGTGAGTACTTAATCAGGTGTCAATACAGGAAGGGGCTGATTATTTAAATTTGGGCCTCACAGCAATTAGAAAATAACTTCACTTCAGGTCACCCAATGTTAACTTCCCACAGTGATTAACAGACAGACACCAGAGAGAACTATGAACAGGGTGTTGACTAGAAAGAGATCCCTTGAGAAGTTTAAACTCAGCCCAGGAAAAACTTGGGCTCCACTCCCTGTGTTGAGAATTCAGGCTCAGCTTGATTTGCACTCAGAAATGGCTGAGCCTAAAATTGCCTGCTGTGATTAATGACTTGCGCCCTTGCCTTGCTGCTACATCCATCATATCTGAGGTCTGATTGTCTTCCATATCTACCAGTGTGAGCAGTGATACATCTTGGTGCAGACATTGCCACAGCCTAGCATACACAGAGGGTTCTGGAATGTTACACACACGTCACAAACCCAAGGTCATAAGATGAGGTGGAGAAAACTGTGACAGTGTGGACTCTAAAACTGTGGCTCTTGGAAGAAAATAGCTCATTCAAAAATACAGAAAAAAACTTTTTTTTGCTATTTTTGGACTCATTTTTTTCTTTCTTTGTTTTTCTTGCTATGTTTTCTTTGTATGACTTTAATTTTTTCCATTTTATTCTTCATATTATTTCTTTTTTCCTTTTATCTTCAATTTCTCTTTTTTTCAGTTATTTCTATCTAATTCCATAAATATCTTTCACTCCATAATAAGATCCTTTGTCTCACTTTTCTCTCCTTCTTATCTTCCATTGGTTATTTTTCCATTTTTTCTTATTCCATTCTCCCCATTCCAAGGCCATATATCTTAATAATATAGTCATTTAGCTTCACTGATATTTAATTACTTAACACTATGCTACTACTGTTGAAATCTTTTATATCACTAGAGGAGGCATAGTTGTCACATATCATAAATATCAGTTGTAGGACAATAAATGTTTGTCTTAGCATTTATTCTATAACTATAAAACTTTTTCTAAGTTTAAAGGTGGTACATTACTGGATTTCAAGGCAAGCTGATATCCAATTCTCCTGGATGTTATATCTGTTGCTGATTTACTTGATATTTCCAGAGTGTCATAGCTGTTGCTATTAATAGGTTTTTCTCTGTATGCCAATAACCACAATACTTTGGCGACATTAAAAATAGTATAGTACATTTGCAGAAAACTGAATATAAGGCCAATTACTATAATTGCTTTTCTCCCAAATTACTAAAGGTATTCAGATCTGGAAAAAGAGCAAAAAACACTCATTAGCCACTCCAAAAGTGCCTCAAAATAAAGAAGAATAACCGAAGAGGTCACCATAATACAAGTTCTTTCCAAAATAAGAGACTACAAAACTATGCATGGAACAAGATAATCAAAAAACAATAGAAACATGAAAAGACAAGGTAAGAAAATATCTCCAATTACAACTCCTACACAGTCAATCCGTGAGAGGGTGAGGGAGAAAAATCAAAAGCCCCACAGTCAAATTATTTGAAGTTATAATAGAGATTAAACAAAAAAAAATCAATAAAGTGCTTGAAAGGCTTATAGAAAGTATAGCTGAACAGATAGTGGATGTTATAAACAATATGATAAGGGAGCTTATAGAAAACACTAATAAAAAGATACCTGAGCTCAACTAAATGATATAAAATATGCATGAACCACTTAGCAAATAATTAACATCCATGAAATGTTTCCAAACAGATATATGGAATTTAAAACTCATACTGAAAGAATGGGAAGAAGATTTGACCAATGTGAGGACAAAATATCAGAATTAGAAGATAATGATAATTTCTAAGATGAATTAATTACAGAAACCTTAAAAACGAAAGAATCTGAAAAATAGATTGAGCAGCTGGTACATGGTGCAAGGAGGAAGAATCTAAGATTAATTGGAAGGAATGAGAAAACAGAAGACACCACAAAGAATATAAAATCCTGTTTAAAGAAACAATAGCAAGCTGGGGGTGTAGATCAGTGGAATAAGTGCCTGCCTGGCAATTGTAGGGTCCTAAATTCAATCCCCAGTACTGCAAAAAAAAAAAAAAGAAAAAAGAAAACAGAAACAATAGTGAAAAACCTTTCCAAATATAGGGACAAATTTAAACATACAGATAACTGATGCATATAGAATCCCCCAATAGTATTAATCAAAAGAAAATCTCTCCATCTCACATCATAGTCAAAATTTCTGAAGTCCAACATAGGAATAGAATCTTAAAAGCTGTTAGACTAATTTGCTTATAAATGTGAGCCTTTTAAAATTACAACAGATTTCTCAACACAAACTTTTTAACCCTTTAGGACAAGAAAGCTCAGAGTGAAGTGGTTCAAGACCTAGGAGAAAAGAACTTACCCCTCTCCCCCAGGGATATATCCTACAACGGATTCTTTGGAAATTGATAGGAAAGATCTCTGGGTCAGGGAGGAGCTCGGCCCACAAAGCAGCATGTAGGCAGCCCCTCTGCCTGCGTGGAACTCTGGGCAGGTGAGGTGTGTGTGGGCTCCGACCTGGATCTCTGGGTCAGGAAGGAGCTCGGCCCACAAAGCAGCATCTAGGCGGCCCCTTTGCCTGCATGGAACTCTGGGCAGGTGAGGCATGTGCATGCTCTGACCTGGATCTCTGCATAGGGAGGAGCTCACCTGACAAAGCATCACCTAGGCGGCCCCTCTGCCTACGTGGAATTCAGGGCAGGTGAGGCATGTGCGTGCTCTGACCTGGATCTCTGGGCAAGGAGGAGCTCAGCCCACAAAGCAGCATCTGAGCGGCCTTCTGAGTGCAACTCTTGGCAGAAAGCTTAAGGGACATTTTCCCAAAGAGAGGGAGCCATTGGAGCAGTCGTTGCAACAGACCTTTGCCTGGGTGAAGTGGTGGATGGGCATTTCTGCCCAATCCCGGCTGTGTGATTCGGATCTCCCTCCAGTGACAAAGGCCCACTGATGCTGACATCTAAGCAGTGCTGCGTTTCATGGTCCGTGCCAGCTGGGTGACTTGGACCTTTCTCCAGTGACGGAGGCTGACCTGTGAGGACACAGGAGCTGCAACACCTTTCTCCTCTGAAACAGAGACAAAGGCAGACTCGAGCAGACACCTGGGCGGCTCGGCGTTTCCTGCCTGAGCCCCAATTGTGCCACTGGGACCTTTAACCAGAGACAAAAGCGGACTCGCTCAGACACCTGGGTGGCGGGCGTTTCACCGCCTGCCTCCTGGCTCTGTGCCTAGGACCTTTCTCCAGTGACCTGCAACACCACATTAGCAGCGCAACCCTTCTCCTCTGGTAAGCTCCACACCTTAGAGTTAGGAAGGAAATCCAACTGGGAGGGCCTATCCCTGCTGGTGGTTGAGAACTGCAGAGTGGAATCAGCCTCAGGCTCTGGGGTCCTCGGAGTCGGGAGGAGAGCCCTGCTAACCCCTGACCAGCTACCTGAGGAACCTGAAACAGAAGCTGCTGCCTAACCACCACAGGTTTCAAGGCTGAGACCTACACACTTCCCGTCCACACACTGGACACTCGGGTACTGGAGCCCAGCACTCTCCCACTATAGCGGCTGTGGTCTGAGCCAGGCACCCCAGCATTTGCCTGGGGTGACCGGGCCCAGTGGTCCACAGTCTGCTACCACCCTGGGTTTAGTTTAACATCCAGATAAACTAGGGTCCCTAGAGGCCTTAGTGAGCTGCCTGGGTAGTCAGTAGCTCAGCACCAGTCATCTGACATTCAAAATGACAAAACGAAGGGGCAAAATGCAGTCTCAGAACACAACTCCACCCAGAACAGGACCCAATGACATAGGAGAACTAGGAAACCACATACCTGAAATTTCTGAAATGATCATATCTGAAGTAAAGAAACAACTCCATCAAGCCATAGAAGAGATTAAATCTGAAATATTCTCTCAGGCAAAAAATGAGATGAAAATAATAATGGAAGAAATGCTTCACACATACAGAGAAGAAATAGATAAGAGACTAGAAGATCAAAGGCAACAAATGGAAATGTTAAATGAGCAATTCAGGAATGAATTAGAACACATGAAACAGCCTCAGAAAGATCCCCAAGAAATGAAAACTGCCATTGAAAGCTTGAGAAACCGCTTGAATGAATCTGAAGATAGAATTTCAGATCTGGAAGATAGCCTGACAGCTAATGACCGTGAAAGGAAGGATCTCTTAAAGTCAACAAGGAACCAGGAGAAAGCAATCCAACAGCTGCAAGATGAAGCAAAGAGAAATAATGTGCGAGCAATAGGAATCAGTGAAACACCAGGAGGTAACACAAATGACATAAAAAGAATATTTCGAGAAATAATAGCAGAAAATTTCACAGGAATGGTAAAAGAAACGGATGTTCAGGTAAATGAAGCACATAGAACTCCAATGAGCCACAACCCAAATAAAACCACCCTCAGGCATAAAATAGTCAAGATCCCACATATGCAGCAAAAGAACACAATATTTAAAGTTGCTAGAGAAAAGAAACAGATCACCTATAAAGGAAATCCCATCCGAATCACAGCAGACTTCTCAACAGAAACCATAAAATAAAGAAGAGCTTGGAGTGAGATATTACAGATTCTCAGACAAAATAGTTTCCAACCCAGACTGATATATCATGCAAAACTATCCTTCAAACTCAATGGAGAAATAAAATATTTCCACAACAAAGACCAACTGACAAACTTCATGAGTGCCAAACCAACTTTACAAAAAGTACTGAAAGATATTCTAGAGAGAGAAAAAGTGACCACAATCCCAAGAACAACAATAGAAAGGAACTCTTACGCAGAACAAGATATTAAACAGCAAAACTAGGAAAACAACATCAAGCACACAGCATGACAAGAATAGCCAACATATAACAGTTATAACCATCAATGTAAATGGCCTCAATTCACCAGTCAAAAGAAACAGACTGGCAGAGTGGATTAAGAGACAGAATCCCACAATATGCTGTATACAGGAAACACACTTTACTCAAAAGGAAATCCACAGACTGAAAGTCAAAGGTTGGACAACAATCCTCCATGCAACAGGTTCCCAGAAAAAAGCAGGGGTAGCTGTTATGTTTGCAGACAATGTAAACTTCAAACTGACAACAATCAAAAGAGACAAAGAAGGCCACTATATACTAGCTGGGGGAAAACTGCAAGAGGAAGAGATAACAATCCTAAACATGTATGCACCAAATACTGGAGCACCAAACTATGTAAGGCAAATCTTAACGGACATAAAAAACCAAATAAACAATAACACTATTGTAATAGGGGACCTAAATACCCCTTTGACACAGAGTCAGGTCAACTGGACTAAAACTCAGCAAAGATATAACAGACCTGAACCAAATGTGTAAACAAATGGACTTAGTAGATGTGTACAAAGTGTTCCACCCCACAACACCAGAATACACATTTTTCTCAGCTGCACTTGGGACTTTCTCTAAAATAGAACACATTCTAGCCCATAGAGCATATCTACCTAAATGCGAAGGGATTGAAATTATCCCATGCATATTATCTGACCACAGTGCAATAAAATTGGAAGTTAATGACAAAGGGAATTCCAAAACCTTTATAAATACTTGGAAATTAGACAACAACCTCCTGAATAACCAATGGGTCACAGAAGAAATTAGAGAAGAGATTGGAAAATACTTATAAACAAATGACAATACAAATACAACTTATAGGAATCTGTGGGATGCAATGAAAGCAGTCCTCAGAGGGAAACTTATAGCAATGAACTCACACAACAGAAAGAGAACAAATAAATAGCCTAATGTTGCACCTCAAACTTTTAGAAAAAGAAGAACAAGTCAAGCCCAAAGCCCAAAGAAGGGAGGAGATTATAAAGCTTAGGGCACAAATTAATGCAATTGAGATGAAGAAAACTCTACAAAAAATAAGTGAATCAAAGAGTTGGTTTTTTGAAAGAGTAAATAAAATTGATAAAACTCTAGCCAATCTTATCAAAAAAGAAAGAAAAGAACTCAAATTCATGCAATAAGGAATGAAAAGGAGGAAATCACTACAGATCCTACAGAAATTCAAAAGATCATTAATACCTACTTTGAGAATCTTTGCTCCAATAGGGTGGAAAACCCAGAAGAAATCGATAGTTTCCTAGAAATGTACGAATTACCAAAGTTGAACCAGGAATATATAAAAACCCTGAACAACCCAATATCAATTAATGAGATTCAAAATGTCATTAAAAACTTACCGTCAAAGAAAATCCCAGGCCCTGATGGATTCATGACAAAGTTTTATAAAATGTTCAGCAAAGATTTAATGCCAACACTCACCAAACTCTTCAATGAAATTGAAAAGGAAACAATTCTCCTTAACTCATTTCTGGAGTCAAGTAACATACTACTACCAAAACCAGAGAAGGACCCAACCAAGAAAGAGAACTATAGGCCAATGTCCCTAATGAACAGAGATGCAAAGATACTCATTAAAATGCTAGCAAATAGAATGCAGTGAATCTTAAGGAAAATTATACACCATGACCAGGTTGGATTTATTCCAGGAATGCAGGGATGGTTCAATATTTGCAAATCAACTAATGTAATACACCATATCAATAGAGCCAAAGACAAAAACCATATGATTATCTCAATAGATGCAGAAAAAGCTTTCGATAAAGTCCAACATGCATTCATTTTAAAAACCCTAGAAAAAATAGGAATAGATGGCCTCTACCTCAATTTAATCAAAGCCATCTATGAAAAACCAACAACCAACATGATATTAAATGGAAAAAAACTGAAAGCTTTCACTTTAAAGACAGGAACAAGACAAAGATGTTCACTGTCACCACTACTATTCAACATAGTTCTGGAAGCATTAGTCAGAGCAATTAGACAAGAGAGAAATAAAAGGAATACAGATAGGATTGGAAGAAGTAAAACTATAGCTATTTGCAGATGACATGATACTTTACATGGAAGACCCCAAAAACTCCACAAGAAGATTCCTTCAATTAATTGACAAATTCAGCAGCATAGCTGGATACAAAGTCAACACCCAAAAATCAATAGCATTCCTGTACACAAACAACAAACAAACTGAAAGAGAAATTAAGGAAACCATGCCTTTTACAATAGCATCCAAGAAAATGAAATATTTAGGAATCAATCTAACAAAAGAGGTAAAATATCTTTTCAATGAAAACTACAGTACTCTGAAAAAGGAGCTCGAAGAGGATTTTAATAAATGGAAAAACATTCCCTGCTCATGGTTAGGAAGAACAAATATTGTAAAAATGGCCATACTACCAAAATTGTTGTACAGATTCAATGCAATTCCCATTAAATTACCATCAACGTACCTCACAGATCTATAGAAAACATGCTTTAAGTTCATCTGGAACCAGAAGAGACCCAGAATAGCAAAAGCAGTTCTGGGGCACAAGGTGAAGTCAGGTGGAATCACAATCCCTGACCTGAAATTATACTACAAAGCTACTGTAATAAAATCAACCTGGTACTGGCTCAAAAATAGACCTGAGGATCAATGGAATAGAGTGGAAGATACAGCCACAACCAAAAATACACTCAGCCACCTAATATTTGAGAAAGGGGCCAAACAAGCCCACTGGAAGAAAGATAGCCTCTTCAATAAATGGTGCTGCAAAAATTGGCTTGCCGCTTGCTGAAGACTGAAAATAGACCCAGGTCTATCACCATGCACCAAACTCAGGTCAAAATGGATCACAGATTTCAATATTAAAACAGAAACACTGAATCTATGGGAAGAGAAGGTAGGTAAAAATCTTGAAGACATAGAAGTAGGCAGAGAGTTCATGAACAAAAATAAAACTGCAAGGGAAACACTTCGAAAAATCCATAACTGGGACCTCATCTTGCTGAAAAGTTTTTGCACATCTAAAGAAATCCCCAGCAGAGTAAAAAGAAAACCTACAGATTGGGAAAAAATCCTAACTGGCTGTCCCTTGGACAAAGGCCTTCTATCTAGAACATACAAAGAAATAAAAAAGATGAACCTGTCCAAATTCAAAGACCCAACCCAGAAATGGGCATCTGAAATGAATATACACTTCTCAGATAAAGAAATACAAATGGTAAATAAATATATGAGAAAATGTTCTACATCTTTAGTCATTCGAGAAATGCAAATAAAAACACCATTGAGATTTCATCTCACCCCAGTAAGATTGGCCAGCATCAAGAAATCATCCAATAACAAATGCTGGCGAGGATGTGGAGAAATCGGAACTCTGCTGCACTGCTGGTGGAAATGAAGACTGGTCAAACCACTGTGGAGATCAGTTTGGATATTCCTCAGCAAACTAGGTCTGGAGGTCCCACTCAACCCAGCTATCCCCCTTCTGGGGATTTTCCCAGAAGATCTGAAAACAACATATCCCTGTGATATATGTGCACCCATGTTTATAGCAGCACAATTTGTAATAGCTAAATCATGGAAACAACCCAAATGTCCATCCACAGAGGACTGGATTAAAAAACTGTGGCATTTTTACACAATGGAATATTATTCAGCTGTAAAGAAAGACAATCTAGGGGCTTTTATAAGCAAATGGTCATAATTAGAGACCATAGTCATAAGTGAGGTAAGCCAGATGTGCATGTGTAAACAGCATGTAGTATCATTAGTGTAGGAACCTGGAGGTGAGAATATAGATTGGGAGGTATGAAGGGAGACTGCTCAAGGGTAGAAAGTAATCGGGATGAAGGGAAGGAGAGGAGGAAGGGGAGGATAGCTGAGTAGGTAAGTATGTATATGCGGGATGGCTGACATGGTTGCACTGTTGTCTCATGTCATATTCATGTGGGAAACAATTGGTGATTAGTTGTTTTATCAACCTTGTATGTCTACTTGTATTGTCCTGAGTATACACTTTGAAGCTACCAGCGTGTAATACAACAACCATTGTCGATCCCCTGCCACCTGTAGTTCGGTTTTTGTACTGTTCTTGTGCCACTGTGTGTATGTTTGTTAGTGTTTTTGTTCTTTTACTTTTGAAATAAAAAAGGAAAAAAGTCAGAAGTACATCATTCATCGTGTGAATAAAATACATACTGAATAAAAAAAGAAAATTGATAGGAAAATAATATATTTGCATGACAAAGAGAACCTCCAGAAATTCTTGATCACAAAATTAGCACTACAAAATGTACTGAAGTATATCTTTCAACAAGGCAATGAAGCTGACAATTCCATAAAAGTCTAATAGAATGAATACATCAAGCAGAATGAGCAGCAAAGCAAAAAAGAGAAAAAAACTGAAATCAGTAATAGGAAAATAATGCAATTAGATAAATAAGTTATACCTTTCCACAATAAATTCTAATGTGAATGTTCTCAATTCCCTAATCAAAAGACAACAGATTTGCAGAATGCATCCAAAAACCATCCCAACAATATATAGTGTGCACAAAACACATTTACTTTGAAAAAGAAAGCAGAAATTTAAAAAATTAAATTTTGGAAAACAACATCCCATGCTATGGGAATCTGAAAATAGAAAAAAGCAATTCTAAGTTCAAACATAGTGTACTTCTGGCCAAAATGGATCAGAGAACATAAAGAAGTTGACTGCATACTGCTTAAGAGAATAATTCAACAAGAAGAGATAGCAATTTTAAACATGATATACCAAACATTTGCATGCACAACGTGGTGGTCCCAAAAAAATCCAATATACACCAACACACATATGATGTAAGACCTCAATAATTTCAAACAAGTGGATTTAATAGATGTCTACAGAATGCTTTATCCAACAGCAGCAGAATCCATGTTCTCCTCAGCAGCATATGGGACTTTCTCTAAAACAGACTACATGCTAGCCTGTATAGCATGTTTATGTTAATGCAAACAAATGTACATTATCTTATATATAGTATCACATCATAGTGCAATGAAACTAGAAATCAGTAGTAAACAAAACTATAGAAACTATGCAACAGCATGGAAACAAAGCAATGGCCTCTTAAATAATCAATACATCACAGAAGAAATCAAGAAAAAATTAGACACTTCCTGGAATCAAATGATAATACCACTTCAACATTCAAGAACGTGTGGCACACAAAATGAAAACAGTCCCAAAAGCTGAGTTAATAGGTTTGACTATCCACATCAGAAAAACAGAGCAACGGCAAGTAAATAACCTAATGATGCACCTCAAGGTCCTAGAAAAACAAGAGCAGTCCAAAGCTAGTATAAGGAAGGAAATTATACAGATCAGAACACAAATTAATGGTTGTCAGACTAAAAATGTAAAACAGTTCAATAAATTGAAGACCTCATTCTTTGCAATAATAAACAGAGAAGAAAAATCCCTAGCCAGGCTTCCAAAGAAAGAAAGAAAGAAAGAAAGAAAGAAAGAAAGAAAGAGAAAGTCAGCACTCTTCCAACTCTTTAATGAGATAAAAAAGAAAGGCATACTCCCAATGTCCTCCCTCGACATTAGCATTACCATAATTCGAAAACTAGAAAAGGACTCAACCAATGAAAGGGAACTAGAAGCTAATCTTCTAAACATCTTCAACAGCATACTGGCCAACAGCATGTAACAAATCATGAAAAAGATTATACATCATGACCAAGTAAGATTTATCCCAGAAATTCAGAGATGGTTCAACATACATTAACTAATACTGCACACCTAGTACATCACATAAACAAAAGAAAGGACAAAAATCACACAATCATCTCAGTTGACAAAGAAAAAGCCTTTGACAAAACCTAACATTCATGCATGATAAAAACCTTGAAGGAAATAAGTGTAGAAGTATCTTACTTCAACCTGATAAAAGTCATTTATAACTAACCAATGTCGAATAGCATACTAAATGAGGAAAAGCTGAAAGTTTTCCCTCTAAAATCAGTAACAAGATGAAGATGTCCATTATTTCCATTACTGTTTAGTATAGTTTTTGAAACATTAGCCAGAGTAATCAGGTAATAGGAAAAAATAAGTAGGGTTTGTATAATAAAGAAAGAAGTCATTATTTGCAGATGACATGATCTTCTACATAGAAGGTTGAAAAATTCCACTAAAAGACTCCTAGAATTCATAACCAAATTCAGTAGTGCAGCAGGGTAAAAATCAAAACACAAAAATCAATAGGATTTATGCATACCAATAATAAACTCATTGAGAAAGAAAATGGGGAAAATATCTTTCCTAATACCATCAAGCAAAATTAAATAGTAGTTATCATTACCAAGGAAATGAAAGACTTCCTCAACAAAAAATATAATATTCTGAAAAAGGAACTCAAAGAAGTCCTTAGAAAATGGAAAGATATCCTTTTTTTACTGGAAAAGTAGAAACAATTTAGTCATCGTTGCCATACTTCAAATACTTATATACAAACAATTCAATTAGAGTCAAAATACCAATAGTATTTCTCAAAGACACAGAGAAAATAATCCTAATATTCATAGGAATCCAGAAGAGACCCACAATAGCAAAACCAATCCTATTCAACAAGAGCAAGACGGACACATCACAATCCTAGACTTCGAGTTATATTACAAAGGTATTGTGATAAGACTAGAATGGTACTGGAAAAAACACAGTCATGTAAATCAACAGAAAGGAATAGAAGACACAGAAACAACTTCAAGCACATTAAGCTACCTGATATTTCACAAAGGGGCCAAAATTATGCTCCACAAAAATACTATCTTTAACAAACTGTGCTTGGAAAACTGGCTATCAACATTTTTAAGATTGAATCTAGATATATACCAGTTACCATGTACTAAACTAAAATCAAAATAAATCAAGTATTTAAATATTATGACAGAAACACTGAATCTTCTGGAAGATAAAACATGTAAAACTCTTAAAGGCATAGACATAAGTAAGTATTTTCTGAATAGAATCCCAAAGGTATAAGAAATAACACCAAGTATCAATAAGTAGTATCATATCATATTTAAAAAAATACTCCCACAGAGCAAAGCAAACAATCAACAGAGTAAAAAGACAGCTTACAAAATGGGAAAAATATTTTTCCACCTGCTTTTCAGGTAGAAGAATAATATGTAGAATATGTAAAGAATTCAAAAAAATTAGAACTCCCAAAGTAAAAGTCCAATCCCAAAATGGGCAAATAAAATGAACAGACATTGTTCAGAAGAGGAAATACAAATGCCCAATAAATACAGGGAAAAATGTTCAACATATCGACCATTAAAAGAATTCAAAATAAAATAGAGTCCACCTTATTCTAGAAAGAATGCTCTCATCAAGAAATATTAGGAACTAATGCTGTTGAGGCTGCAGGGATAAAGGGACCCATCTGTATTATTGGTGAAAATGTTAGTACAAATATTATGGAAATCAGTGGAGAAATTTCTCAATAAAACAAACCTAAAAATTCCATTTGACCTAGCTACTTCTCTCCAAGATGTCTTCCCAATGAGTTAAAGACGTAGCATTACAGTGATATAAGCATACCTATGTTTATAGCAGCACAAATAACAATTACTAAAACTTGAGTGTGGCATATATCTCACTGCAGCAATGAATGGACAAATCAAATGAGATTTTTATACACAACTGGATAATGTTCTGCCATAAAGAATGATAAACTTGAGTTATTTTTAGGAAAATGGAATTACCTTGAGGCCATATTTTTAAGTAAATTAAATCAAACACACAAGCTTAATTATTGCACAGATTCTCTTACATGAGAAATGCAAAACGTGAATAGCAAATAAACAATAGATAAAAATAACTAAAGAAAATATATATAGCAAATCTCAAATGTGATAATCTGCCAATAATTATTAGGTTCAGTTGAATAATCTCACACAAGGACCTCAGGTTTAATTCTAAATTTCAGATGGGCAAAGTTAAATGAAACTGAGAAATTAGTTCAAATTCATAACTGAAATTATGATCTGTTGTGTAATTGCATCACTTCATATAAAACATTTTGTAGAAGAACTAGGGTGAGGGAAGGGGGAAAGAAAGGAAGAGAAAAAGGAAAAAAAGATCAAAAAAGGATAAAATGGAAACAAACTGTAAATAGGGAGGGGAAGAGGGGTTGAAGGGAGGAGAAGAAATTGAGGAAAAAGAGGAATCAAAATATATCATGTAAAGGTACAAACCTCTTCGGTTGGATATAGTCATTATGTATATCTAAAATGTACCAATAAACTGAAAAACAACAAAAACAAAAACTCTAAAAAAAAATTTGTCCTGTATATTTTGTTTGATAAACTTGTGCAGATCCTAGTCAGATTCTGCCTGGACTATGGCAATACACATGCCTCCAGCTCTTCTCATGTTAAGGATGAGTACCTGACAAATTATTGTTGGTATATATCACCCTTCTCTTGAAAGTCTTTCTTCATCTGACACCTCCTCACCAGAATGATGGATTCTACATTTCCCATTCTAGCAGTCATATGCTTTATTATGTCTCCCTTATCAACATTATCTATTTCCTCTACACTACCCTTCTACAAACTATTTTCCTTATGGCAATGTTTCTGAAGGAATATTTTGGGTATCCTCTGACCCTGGAGTAGCTGAAATCTTGTTGTTCTGGACTCTCTAGCTATTGGCATGTCAGTAGCTCGCCCTAGGTATATTAAGAACTCTATTTCCCTGCAAATGTCCAAATAACCAGCAATTGAACAGTAATGCTTCACTTTGAAAAATGCTAGGCCTGTATGATCCATAGCTTTCTTCCTGATAAAGTCTCTGTGCCAATGTTCTTTCCTGGAATGCTATCTTCATAATTTCTTCTAGATGAACTCTTAGTTTGGTATCAGGCTTCATTCTTGCTCCCTTTCCTGAACTTAAATCAGAGTAACTCATCATCGTTCCTGTTACCTCTGAACAGTTCTCACCACTGGTTAGGCATTTAGACTGCACCATTGTGTGTAGTGTATTTATCTGAGTATTAATCTCTTCTCTTCTCTACAAAGTAGAGCTCCTTGAGACAGAGGCCTTCTCTCAATTGCTAGCACATAGTAGGATAGCATATTTTACCCTCCCTCATGTATTGAGCTATGCTGCAATTTCAAACTGTCACGCTCTTTTATTGCTGTCTGGGATGTGCTTGACTAACATATTTGTCTTCCAAATGTGTCCTTCTTCTTCTCTGTGTAGCTCAATTGTCACCTTTTTGGGGAAGTCTCCTACAGCCCTAGACCCTGTGATAGAGGCCCTTCCCTGTTTTCTCTGCACTGCATAGGTTCCTCCATCATAACACATAAAGCAACATAATATACTTGCCTGGTAAATAATCCTGCTTCTTCCATTTGATGAAGAATTCCTTGGGGACCAGATTTTATTCCAATTAATCCCTTCAGTCTCCATCACACCATCTGTTATAGATGCTGCTGTTATGAGTCTTATAATCATCTATTAAATTGCCTTTGCATGGAAGCAGAGATAATAGTTTATCAGTTTTGAAAATATACGAAAGACCCTTTTCGCGTGTCAAGAGGTTGATGTTGATACTTCAAAATAAGATAAATCTTTTCAGCACCACTTGAAAGTTATTTTAAGGAGTATAGTTATATAAGGAAGTGAATAAAACTCAGAATCATCTAATACAGCTGTGTTAATTGCTTTCTCTTTTATAGACGAACTTTGGTCCACAGTTGGCTGGTTCCAATGCAGGGCAGCATGCAGAGGGTCATGAAAAAGGATGAACAGTTCATGGTATGGCAGGCAGAAGATAACAATCAGGAAGTCAGCCTTTCCCTACCTATAATACACACCTATTAGTTAGTGCTACCCATACCTAGGTTCGGGAATTTGTCTTCACTACATCCATCACCCACAACCATGCTAAACTAATCAGTGAAGTAATCTGTTATCACTTACCCATGATCCCAAAATCCCATCTATGAGCATATAAGTCTTTGAGGTGGACATCTAGATATAAGCCATACAAATATTTGAGTATATCTTGTATATATTATCAGAAAACACACATAAACATACACAGCACAGTGAAAATAGCAACAGAAGTGCAACATTTCCTATGATACCCGTTACAGATGAGAAATATGCAGAAAACATACAAAGGATTACATGATTGACCCTTGTTATGGTTGATACATTATGTCAACTTGGGTAGTCTAGAGGTTTGGCTGAGTGATTCAGCAGGAAGCCAAGGTGCTTACTTTGTATACATCCTGAGCCTGTGGAAGAGGAAGGCATGGAGACTGTGTGAGAGCTACACGCCCCTGGGTAGGGGTAGGCTGTTTACAATGTAAGGGAAGAGAAGAGGCTGTTTGCAGCCAGTCCTCCCTTTTGCTGGTTGTTTTTGCTGTGCTCTGCTGCCCTGAACAGTTTGTCCTCTGCCATGTG
>PVLD010017272.1:10050-42496 GCA_004027595.1 Dinomys branickii | reverse complement strand
ATTTGGTATTTCCTTTAATGTTTTTGTGTTAACTAATGTGAAGATAACTATGTAATACAACATCCAGTGCTAATTCCCTACTATATTCTTTTTTTTTTTTTTTTTTTTTTTTTTTTTTTTTTTTTTTTTTTTCTTTTTTTTCCTTTTTTTTTTTTTTAAAAAAAAAAAAAAAGGACAAAAAAAAAAAAACATGCAACCAGGTACAGAACAGCAACTCTGTCATTAGTATCTCTCCCAGTCTGTTTTATGCTTGCATGTGTACTGATATACCTCTGCCCCCTCTGACCCCTGTGTAATGTACCCTAAGATGTACTAACTTTTTAGTGAAGCACTTTTTTTGTTGTTAGTCTTTTTTGAGACAGGGTTTTGCTATGCAGTTCAGGATGGCCTTAAATTCACTTTGTAGCTCAGGCTGGTCTTGAACTTACATTGATCCTCCTGCCTCAGCCTCCCAAGGGGTGGGATTATAGGCGTGCGCCACCACGCCCAGCTGATGTCCTATTTTAAATGTACTGAAATTCATCAATGCTTTACCTCCAAACTGCTGTCCCTGGTTGAAGATAGAAAGCACGCTTGGTATCATATAATGTGATTAATGAGGGGGTTAGGAGAGTAAAGTCAAATTACACTTAAAATTTTGTTCCTTTGCAATAACATTCTTCATATGTTGCTAAAGTATACTCATTTAAAGTATTATTCCCTCCTCACTTGGAAAGACACTTTCTAAAAAGTATGCTTTCCTTCTCCATCTAACCACTGCTGAACATGCAGAAGGTGCCCAGTGATGCCACACTGCCATATGAGCAGAGGCCAGCATGAGGCCAACCCTGAGGTACATGCACACAAGACTGTATTTGGGTAAAAGGAGACCAATTGGAACAGGTGAGGAAGTGAGACAAGGCTTTATGGGCAGGAGAGAAGATTACACTGGCAGCTGCAGGAGGTGCTAGGTTTAGTGGTCCCTTCAAGAGAAGCAGTGTCAACAGTGTATGAGGACTGGTCTAGAAGCAGCAGACAGAATGTGAGAGGGTGGACCCAAAAGCAAAGCAGCACGGGGAATGTGGGGCCCGGTTCAGAAGCAGCGTGGTGGGGTGAGAATGAGTCTAGAAGGCGCACAGGGGCGCAAGAGAGGGCAGGTTTTGAAGAAGCATGTCAGTGTATGAGTGGGGCCAGGCATTGCCCGTGGAGTCCATGTGCATAGCACGAAGGACCATAATGGACAGTGAGAATTTTGGGGCTGGGATTTGATAGAAAGATGAGCCCATGATGAAGGCCCAGCACCATCCACATGGGAGATGCACATTAAGGGTGGACTTGTAAAGCTGTGCCACTGTCCTCCATAAGCTTTCTGTGGACAAGAGTTCAGGGGGCTCAGGGTACCCACCTCTGAGGTACACTCTCCACATCCAGCACTGATTCTGTGAAGTGGGATACGCTGTGCATCTGAGGAAGAGGCGCCCAAGGGAGCGATGGGAATTGTGAAGCAAGCAGTGTAGCATTTGAGAACAAAGGGTGGTGGTCAGTGGGGCCATACCCTATCAGGAGGAGGAAAATAAGGACTGACAGGCCCCTCTGCGTCAAGTGAGTGTTCCTTTTCCTACTGATCTCTGTGAATGCATAAAAATTGCATTTTTTGTTGATTACCAGTAGTTTCACAACAAAGAGACATTCACTATACAGTGAATGGGCCAGCTATATCTTCTATATTCAAATTTAGGCTCATCCTGAGCCTGTATTCAGTAAGGGAGGAAACGAGGCTTGCATCCCACTTTTGCTCTTGCTGCTTTTGCTGTCTTCTGCTGCCATGAACTGCTGCCTCTGCGCCATGCCACCTGCCTTGGAGCCAGCTGATTATGGAAAGAAACCTCCACAAACTGTGAGCTAAATAAATCTTTCCTGACTTAATTTTGGGTGGCTAGTATTTTGTCTCAGCAAGGACAGAAAATCAACTATGACAGTGAGAGAACTCCAGCATCGAGCAGTGATCATATATATCACGTACGTGTGTGTGTGTGTGTGTGTGTGTGTGTGTGTGTGTGAGAGAGAGAGAGAGAGAGAGAGAGAGAGGAGAGGAGAGAGAGAGAGAGCGAGCGACAGGGTCTCACTATGCAGTTCAGGCTGGCCTTGAGTTCACACTGTAGCCCAGGCTGGTCTTGAACTCGCAACCATCCTCCTGCCTCAGCCTCCTAAGTGCTGCGATTATAGTTGTGTGCAACCACTTCTGGTGAAAATAATATTTTAAAAATTTAATAACTTTGTAAAAACTTTTAAAACTGCTTTCAGTCTGAAAAACCAATGACAATAACTAATAACCCTCTGTAGTAAAATTTTGCTTACTCTGAATGCAATCTTTATTATAAATTCAACTTCCTTTTTTATTCTTAGTGGAGAAAAAGCAGCTAATCACTGTTGAGATATTTAACATTTATAACATGTGAGGAACTTAATGGACTTTTTTTTTCCAGTTTAAACATAATACACATTTTTAAGCCTTTATTTCCTATAACATTTTGCTCATTTTCCCAAACTATATAGTAAATGGCTAGGTGTGGTGGTACACACCTGTTACAAGTCCAAGCACTCAGGAGGCTGGGGCAAAAGGATTGTCTTGAGTTCAAGGCCAGTTTGGGTTACATACTGAGTTCAAGGCCAGCCTGACCTACATAGTGAGGACCCTGTTTCAAGGAAAGAAAAAGGTAACTATACGTTTTTTTCCTTTAATAAACTAACCCCTAAAAAGATTATGTAGAAGTAGGATAAATCTAGGTTTGTGGAAGGCGAAGAATAGAATTTTGGTTTATATACTGTTCACCTTATATGCTTTTTCACTATTAAAAATTATTAATTCAAAGATTGTTCAAACAAAGAAAAACAAGCTTAATAATTTTAGACTACCAATACTCAGGAGGCTGAAGCGGGAGGACTGCGGTGAGTTCAAGGCCAGCTGAGCTACATAGTGAGATCCTCTCATCAAACAACAAAAAATCCCAAAACACTATAATTTATTACTAACCAATGTCTCTAGTTACTCTCAATCCCTTGAGGGCAGAAAGAGTTTTCTTTTCAACATTTATATTATAACCAGGCATTTTAGGGCAGGATGAGATGGCTTGATTTAGCCTTCCCACTGCCTTTTTCCTCTTATATATGAGGAAACTAAAGTCCCAGAGAGGTTAAGGGTCTTGTTTAAGGGCCGGGATATAGCTCAGTGGCATAAGTGCCTACCTGGCAAGCACAAGGTTTGACTGAGTTTGATCAAACTCTCACTGAGTTTGATTCCTGGTACCAAAAAACAAACAAAAAAAAGGTGTCTCATTTAGAAAAAAATTAGTGAGTTAGAAGAGCTGGCTAAGCTGGGCATGGTGCTGCACATCTGTAATCCCAGCACTTGGGAGACTGAGGCAAGAAGACTGCTTTGAATTTGAGGCCAGCCTGAACCGCATGGCAAGATCCTGTCTCAAAAAGAGCACCCCCCCCAATAAAAAGAGCTGCCTAGAATGCACAGCTGCTGACTCCGTGTGCTTTTACATTCTTTTGAACGCTGAAGACTGCTCTACAAGACCACTTCTAACTCCGCTCCCCACTCAGGAGGACTACTATCTTACACTCTGGAAATGAGAGTATGCCAATGCATTCTGAGATGCACTGTTACTAGCAAAGGTACTGACCGATGTACGTTTCAAACGGGCTACACTTAATGACACTCCTCTGCATGGCTGATTTGGCTTTTGTTTATTCAACACAAGCCACTGGAGCCAGGCGGGGTGCTGCACACCTGTAATCCCAGCACTCAGGAGGCTGAGGCAGGATTGTTGCAAGTTGGAGGACAACCTGGGCTACAAGGTGAGCTCAAGGCCAGCCTGAACTGCATAGCAAGACCCTGTCTCAAATAGACAAAACTACATAACAAACTCCCAGAAGCCACTGAACTGAAGGCCATGGACAATGAGTACAATGCCCAGAGCTCTCTTCTTGCTTTATGAACTTTAACCTCATGCTGTAACTCTCAGAAATTCCAGAGACCATGTCTGCACATGAGAATTGTATCAGAGTTCCTCTGAATACCTGGTTACTACCATGCCCACAACATGGCATGTTCCCAGGGACATCTGTATTACTCTGTTTCTCAGCGAGGAAAGTTCCCAGTGCTGAGTACTTACCAGTGAGAAAATTCCGCAACCGCCCAAACTGTACTTCGTATTGCTGGGGTTCTGCCTGGCAAGGGGCTGCAGACACTATGTTGGCACAACCAGATTCTGACTGGACTAAAGAGGGAGAGACAAGATAGGAGTGGGAAGACAATTAGTAGCCAATTAGTGAATGTGGTGGGAGGAAAGAAGGGCATTAGACCATGTGGGCTACAGGTGCTGTCTTGGTAGACTTGGAGTATGCTAGGTCCTGATGAAAGGCATAGGCTGTCTTGTCTCTCTCCTCTTGGCCTGACCCAGTGAAATGAGGGAGAGGATGGGAAGGCAGAAAACAGGCCAACTAAGCAGAACAAGAGGGCAGGCCTGTGTGTCCTGGGGAAGTACATCTGAAAACATCTAGTTCTATGTTTGACAAGAAAATGGCTGTGGCGTGGGACCCTGTCAACCACTGTGCTGTGCACTGTGGCCTTCTAACCTGGGGTTTGCGCCTTCCAGTTTTGAGAAATCTTCTCCGATCATTTTTATCACTTCCTACATTAAGTGTGTACTGCCTTCACTCTAGGACGAAGTGAAGAGCAGCAAAAACCCAACGATGTCCTCAGTGTGGTCCATGGCTCGCTCTGAGACCATAGCAGACGTCTAGGTGAATCTGCTCACATGTTCTTTAAAGCCAGACCCACCCATTTTTCTCACCTTTGGCCCCCAGAGAACTGCCCTGCACAGAATCAGGGCCAGATGATGGCTTTGGCGTAGAATAGCAGGTGCCTCATCTCAAATACAATCAAGATGGCAAGGCCTGGAGTGATTCCTTCGAAACTTGCCCTCACAGCCCTTGGTGTCTGTGCAGTCTCCTGCCACTGCATTGGGTGCCCCTTGCTGCTGATGGGAAGTAGGAGAGAGCACCACTGAGCTGGAAAGTGTATCAATGCAGGAAGCCACCAGGAAAAGTAACACAGTGTAACACAGTCCTAAGTTTTTGTCCTGGTCTTTCTGTTAAACTGGGGATCTGAGTGAGGGAATCCTCATCAGCAAACATTTATTGCACATCTGCTATAGGCAGACATCTGCTAAAAAATATAACAGGGGTCAGGCATGGTAGTACATGACTATAATCTCAGCACTTGGGAAGGTGAGGTAGGAAGATCGCTTCTAGTTCAAGGCCAGCCTGGACTCAAAGTGAGTTGAAAGCTAGCCTGAACTATGTAGCAAAACCCTGTCTCAAAAAGACCAAAAATAACTAATGAAATAAATAAAATAAAAAATATGATAGCCGGGATTGTTCCAGTGGGAAGTCAGGGGTTGTAGGAGGGTGTAGTATGGTCAGTTCTGGCACACAGGAATAGAGAAGGTGCCCGTCTGGTTAGGCTGGAGGGCAAGGAAGGCTTCCTAAGAGACTTCATACTTCCTGGTGAACCAGCAACATCACCAATAGTGGAAGAATTTCAGTTTCAGGGCACTCTTAGCCTACCTGGGCAAGTTGGAGGCAGATGTGCAAGGTATGGAAGGCAGACTTTAGTAGGAGGATCATGGCGATAATAGTACCGACTAGAGAGGGCCCAGGCTGGTGTCAGGGAAAATATGTAGAAGGCGTAATTTGGAAACAAGTGAGGACATCCTAAGTCACAGTGGAAATGGAGAGGAGAGTAAGTTCCAGGAATCTATAGGACCTTGCAATGGGAAGGAAAAGGAGGGAACACCTCTCCCTGTGTGATCTTCCCACAGATACACCTGCCCCGACTGTCTCTCAGACCCCTGATGCTGCTCATCCACACCCCCATTCTGTGTACTTTGTGTGCTGGCTTCCTTGGGCCTGTTGACCCTGTTACCACTCTTGCATCTGTTTTCCACTATCTGGAGGGTGTTCCTGTTTTACTTAGGTCTTTGTTAGCAGTGGTTTCTTCCCAGATGCCTTTCTCCAGTATTCCTTTCTCCCCTGCAGAAAGGGCAAGGGAATTGGAGTTTTCTCTTTAGAAATCACAAACTCACAGGAAGAAATGCATGTCTATAAACTGAATGTTGAGACTCCAGCCCTTTTCTCCCAGTCAGCTTCATTCAGTTGCCCACCCTGAACACTGTAACCAGTCATAACCCCAGGGAAGGCAAGTGAAAGACTGTCCCTTAGGTTTCTGGCTTGTCTAGGACAAAAACAAAACAAAACAAAAAACAAAAGACATTAGAGTCGGAGTTCTCCATCCAAGTCACTCTGAGTGATGAACCATCCACCCTCAGTTTCCACCAACCCAAGGAAGCCAACTACCATCATCATTTGCCTAGAGATAAGATGATACTTTGGGGGGAAAAGGAAAACTCTGAATGTATTGAAGTGTCTATGAAAGATGTAATAGTGAAAAGAAAAAATGAACAAAAGAGTTGAAAGTTGAAATTTTCTAGAAAGTAGAGCAGAAAAAACAAAGATATGGAGCATTAAGGCCTCAGGAGAGGCAACCTTGACATCACAGGAGCCTCAGAAAATAGAACTTGCAATCCTTTCTTGAACTTGTGAAACTTTCCTGAAAACTGCTGTGTCTGAACTGCAGATAGCTCAGTGGTGCTCTCTCCTACTTCCCATCAGCAGCAAGGGGCACCCAATGCAGTGGCAGGAGACTGCACAGACACCAAGGGCTGTGAGGGCAAGTTTCGAAGGAATCACTCCAGGCCTTGCCATCTTGATTGTATTTGAGATGAGGCACCTGGTATTCTACGCCAAAGCCATCATCTGGCCCTGATTCTGTGCAGGGCAGTTCTCTGGGGGCCAAAGGTGAGAAGAATGGGTGGGTCTGGCTTTAAAGAACATGTGAGCAGATTCACCTAGACGTCTGCTATGGTCTCAGAGCGAGCCATGGACCACACTGAGGACATCGTTGGGTTTTTGCTGCTCTTCACTTCGTCCTAGAGTGAAGGCAATATACACTTAAAGCACAAAAAGTCTAAGTCCTTGACTCTGAGGGCAGTGTGAAGGGGAGCTGAACCAACTACTACTACCAGGACTGAGCATGAAACCAATAACGGAGGGGCAGGTGGTGACAGGTATTTGGAAGAGTGAAGTCCAGGAACAAAGGAGGACCCCATCTGTTCATGTGTAAGAGGACCCAGGGCTGGGCCACTCCAACTCCACAAAGCCATTAACCTAGTTCCTAACTGCCCTGAAGTGCCACTGCAGCCTCCCCACATCTCCAATACTACACAAATTTAATATAAGAAAACCACATCACAAAAAACCCAAACTCACAAAACAGGTATTCCAGATGGAGCCAAAACCAGCTTTTCTATAGAATCTGATTTCAAAACTATAGCAAAACAAATTTTAAAAACCTCAGGATGCATCTGCAATACTAGTATTTCCCACAGCTTATCTCATAGTACTCTTTTCAGTCTGCAAACTTGAGGTCTGTGGCCAACGCCCTGTCCCCAGGGTCTTGCAGGACAGGAAGGCTGTAAAAATCACCAGGTACAGATAACACAATCTAGAAGCTCTGGGGGAAGGAAGTACTGGCCAGCCAGGGGGTAGGAAAGAGCACCACTGGGAAGCCTGCTCTCAGTCCAGTAAAAGAAGGTACTCCATGCACCAGCAACACAGACCCAGCTCCAAGCCCGCATGGTCACCTGTGAGGTTGGCTGCCATCTCCTCAGCAGTCTGAGACAGACGCAGGCCTTGCTTCAGGGGGCCATCGGAATCCACGTACTGACGGCGCTTGAGGTAGCAGGACACTGCCATCTGGACGTGCTCGGTGCGCACCCGTTTCATGACCTGGGCAGGAACCACACGGTGAGAACCAAGAGGTCAGGTGAGGAAGACTGTGGCCACAGGGCTGCTTCAGCGCTCAGTTAGGACACAAATATAAAACTCTTGATCAACAACCCAGTGCTCTTCCACTTTATTTTTTGCCATGGCTATCTAGCCAATTTTGAAGATGCATACATAAGCTACACAGGTTACCCTCAAAGTCAGCTGAATACCATGGTTTCGGCCACCCCATTGATCTTTCACTAGAGTTGCTAACAAGCAAGTAGGGCCAGTAGAATAGGGACAGTTTAAGTAGGCCTCTTATTTCTCCTTCTTGTTTTGAGAGGTATTAATTAGTACTGAACCCACAAAACAAAATCAAAGACCTGTGAAGTAGATGTTGACAAAGTGAGAAGTCAGTAAAGGGGAGGGATGTGAAACTTCTTTCCTAATAGCCACGAAAAGGCTGTCAGCTCCCACTATGTTTGATTAGTAAGTTTTCATTTTAATCAAATCATCTGTCTTTGTCCTGGTTTATTTGAATTACAGGTACAAAAGAAAATCAAAACTGTAAAAGGGCATGTGCATATGTTAAACATGTCACATAAATTCCAGGAAGAAAGGAAAGTGGGCCGGGCATGGCAGCACACACCTGTTATCATAGCACTGGGGAGGCTGAGGCAAGAAGATTGTCTCGAGTTTGAGACCAGCCTGAACTGCATAGCAAGACCTTGTCTAAAAAAAAGAAAAGAAAAGAAAAGAAAAGAAAAGAAAAGGAGAGAAAAGAAAAGAAAAGAAAAGAAAAGAAAAGAAAAGAAAAGAAAGGACAGTGGTAGGAAGTGAGCTGAAAAGTGACAATAAAAATTTAGGCTAATTTGAGGACTCATTATAAAACGAAACCAAAACAGGGGGAGAGAGGTAGGAGGGACATAAAGAAAAGAGAAAAAAGGGATTAGTTTCCTTCATTACAAAGTTTATTATCAAGAATAATGGAAACTTCCAGTATTGCCCTGGCCTAAAACATTAGCTTGCCAAAAGGAAACTGCATCAGAAGCCAAATGGCATCGGGATGAATTTTCTTGGACCACTTCTGTCACAGGTAGGTCATATTTTTTACTCAAGAATCAAAATATACTGTCCATTCTGGAAGGCATATATGTGGCCATGCCTGCCAAAGTAACATTCTCTGAACAAGGGTTTCCAGGTTCGGGTGGGGGCAAGTTTTATCACTGATGTGGTTGGGCTTAAGTTTTCAATCCAGCTATATGTATCAGCTTTTTCCTTTGAGAGTTCCATTCTTTAAGATTTAAAATTCCTTTTCTGGAAATTTGCTTTTTTCTTAAAACATTTTTCAAAAGTTCATTTCTATCTATAACTTTTATCCATCTGCAACTTTTTTTTTAGTGTACCATACATATGAATAGCCAAATAAATGTTTCACAGAGTCACTGTGCAGACACAATGCCTCTGGATCATGCCTAAGTGCTCCTTCCTTCCAAACTGGTCTACAGCAAGACTCTGGACTCATTTCAGTTCTATAGAAGTCATACAACAGGGAAAGCAGTGAAGGTTAGAAAGTACATATACCTTTCTTTTTGAGACAGGGTCTCACTATGCAGTTCAGGCTGGCCTTGAACTGGCAACAATCCTCCTGCCTCAGCCTCCATTACAGGCATGTGCCACCAGGCCCTGTCCAGTACATACACATTTACAAGCAAAACATTAGGACATCATATTTATGCCAAAGTATGAGCACAGAGATTATTCTATCTATTTACTTCATTTCTGGATTATCACAAGGAGTACAAAACATCTGTCAGAAAGGAAGGACAGTGGGTGTGATAAGGTTGTGATTTAGTGATAAAACAAAACCCACTAAGCTGCGTGTGTACCACCAGGCCTATAATCCCAGCGCTCTGGAAGACTGAGGCAGAAGGATTGCAAGTTTGAGCCCAGCCCAGATAATTCAGAGGCCCTGTCTCAAAATAAAAAAATGGGATGGGTATGTAGCTTGGTGCAAAGGTTTTGGGTTCAACTCCCAGTACCAAAATTTTTTTAAAAAGCACTATTACTTCCCAACACTGAACTATCTTTTTATTGTGGAATTTGCTTCTCTTCATGATGGCCCAGTATTGTTTCTCTGTATCAGTGACATATTTTTAAATTAGGATTCTTTTTTTATTGCTCACATAAGGATTCTGATTAAGAGTGATAACCCTACACTTAGCATCATCTGCCCATAAATGAAGACAGATAACTTTTTTTGTGGCCACTAATCGGCACTACTGTATTAGTCTGACAACATCTGACTAAGATTTCCACGTTTTCTAACCTGGCTACACATAAATAGGTACATATACAAATAACTTCAGCCCTAGAGATCATGTGAACCAGTTAATGCAAGGGACCTTTCCTACATAACAACTGCTAACATTGCTTTTAATTCTAATTCAAGAGTACCTAGTCTGGTACTCTCTCAAATCAGACTGATGCCATACTTGGATGAGACCAAGACCTCTCCAGACTTCTACTGCCATCTCTTGCTGGTATGGCATCACACATGTGCCCACACATGTCTATGAGAATTCCAATTAGAGTTCTGATAGTAAGAACTACATGTTCAGACACAGGATCTATTGATGGCAGAGAGAAAAGACACTGTGAGGACATGTTGTCCTCAAAGTGGGACAGTACATATGTGTGTATGCAGAGGAGAGGAAAGGACTCATATGAAAGCTATTTTTTAAAAAAAGTACACAGAAACAACCAATTAACAATAGTAAAATCTGGTTGTAACTACGACTGGGAGAAACTAGTTAGTAAATACTAATTCTAAAGAACAAGACTCTATTGAGTATGGTGTTGCACACCTGTAATCCCAGCACTTTGGAGGTTGAGGCAAGAGGATCACCTTGAGTTTGAGGCCAGCCTGGGCTACACAGTAAGCTCAAGCCCAGCCTGCACTACATTGTGAGGCTCTGCCTAAAAACAAAAAATGAAACAAAACAAAAAGAACATATCCCAATTAACAGTCCCAAGCGGCAGTCTCAATCCAATCAGCATTTCTGACAACAGACCCTCCCTGAGATTGGGCAGTGAGCCAACTGGAGGGCAAGGATGGCAAGGCAGGAATTGGGCAGTACTGTAACTCTGATATACCATGTGGTGTACATACTGTTATGTAACTCAAATGCCAGAGATGTGATTTAATCAACCTCACTCATTTCATTCCAATATACATATTTCACAGGAAATAAATGATGAAGAATTCCTCGGAGAAACCAGCCCCTCAAATGATTTCCATCATATTAAAATCCATAAATGGACATGTGAAAGGGGAAAAAAAACCTTAAAATAGATCCAAATCTCGAGAGACTCAGACAGAGGAATACTGCAACTTCAAGTGACTTGCCTAGCTTTTCCTATAATTATAACATCTTTAGCATAAATTGAGTTCAATATAGTTACATAGTTTTTAAAATATCAAGAGTTTCCATAATTTTCAATTTGCATAATATTCCTTAACCTTTCAAGTGTCTAACACCCTGTTCCTCTATCACATTATTAGTACTTCTGGAAATAAAAATGAAGATTCTGACATAATGTGTATCTATTTCTCATATTACAATAGCTGCCTACTGTTCCACCAACTCTTCAACAAAGTTGCTATGAAAGAGAAACCACAGCCACGCTCTCAACAATAACCACAGAAATACGGGGGCACGTTTTTAAAGATGACGGCAATGTAGACTTGGCCTGGGAAATCTTGTCAGTGGTCACAAATCCTTTCTAACCTTAACCACTTACGTCTAAATGCAAATGACTGGTAGAGGACATTCAGGAGACACCCATGTCACACCGGGCAGTGCACAGTACTGTGCAATGCCCAATGCTATATGGACAGTACCTCTCCAAAAGGACAGGAGAACTGACCTGGGTGATTTCAAGATAAATCCAGGAAAGGACACCATAGAATCAAGTCCATTCCCCAAGTCTGACTGTTGACTAGTGTTTGTCTTTTTTCTTTTTTTGAGACAGGGTCTTGCTATGCAGTTCAGGCTGGACTTGAGCTCACTTTGTAGCCCAGGCTGGTCTTGAAATTGGAAAGATCCTCCTGCCTCAGCCTCTTGAGTGCTGGAATTATAGGTGTGTGCTACCACGCCCAGCTTTTTTGGTCTTTTTGAGACAGGGTCTCACTATGAGTTCAGGCTGGCCTTGAACTCACTTTGTAGTCCAGGCTGGCCTCAAACTCACAGTAATCTACTTGCATCAGCCTCCTGAGTGCTGAGATTACAGGTGTGTGGCACCACATTGGCTAGATTTTTTGAGACAGGGTCTTACTATGCAGTTCAGACTGGCCTTGAGCTCATTTTGTAGCCCAGGCTAGTCTCAAACTCACAACGATCCTCCTGCTTCAGCCTCCCGAGCACTGGGATTACAGGAGTGTGCCACCATGCCTGGCTATTAGATTTTTTTTTTGAGTAAATATATTTCCAACTGTAAATTTATGCTTAAAAACACGTTATTTTTTGCTTTTGTTAAACAGAATTCATGTAAAGACCCTCCTAGGTATTCAAATATTATCTGTCTCCATTTATGGTATATCAAAAAGTCACTTTAAGTAGGTCCTAAAAAAATCTAGTCTTTGCATTAATCATGATAAAGTTTTGTAAAAATATAATCATAGCTGAAAAATAAATGAGCCACACTACTCAGTTTGTGATAGCTCTCAACTTTAAAATTTTGATTATCTTTCATCGTCAGTCTCTGCTCAGACTGACAGTCATACACTTAAACTAGAAGCTATGCTATTTTCCATGGTGTCTTAAGGAACAAAATGGCACATGAATGAGTCCATGGTTGGGGCTCAGCAAGAAAAGCAGGACCTGGATCTTTGGCAGCAGTGGGGAGCATATGGGAATCCTGAAACACAGCAGAGGCTACCAGACACATCTTCTCCAATGCCAGCTGGGCGCTCTGCAATGTCCCTCAAGTCTTTTCTGATCAATTACTTTCCATATAGCATTTTCCTAGCCCTGCCATTCCAAATCTTCCCGTCTCTTCACTCTGCCTGGCAGACCTGTTCAACTCAGTGGATTACTCAGAATTGTGTCCTCAATCCTGTCTGATGCAGCAGGCACTGTCACCACTGTCCTTCACAGTTGTGAACACTGCTGACCCCCACCCCAAACTCTCTCCTCCCTTGGCTAGTTGCCTTCACAAGCCTGCCTTCTGGTTCTCCTTGTCCACTCTCTGCTCCTCATTCTTCACACTCCTTATCACACGCTACTACTTGCTGTCCTCAGTCAAACCCTGTTCTGAGCCCTGGAGGTTCACAAGAGATTTCCACCTGGAAAATGCAAAAGCGTCAGTCAGTGTGCTCACTGGACAATTAATCTTCCCTTCAGAATCTCTTCTTGCTCCTACTTTACCTAGCCAACTCCATAGTGCTGTTGCCTTTAAGAAAGAAACCTAACCATTATCTTAAGATTATTTTCTAAGGAGCCAAATCCTATTCTAAACATGAATTCTTAGACTTAAAAAAAAAAAGGGTGGCTAGGGTAATGGAACTATTCCTGCTTCTCCAGCCTCACTGCAAGCTGCACAAGTCACTTTTGAACTAGATCATGTCAATACTACCTCTTTCTCTCTGTTTTTTTGTCTTTGAGACAGGGTCTTGCTGTGCAGTTTAGGCTGGCCTTGAGCTCACTTTGTAGCCCAGGGGGGCCCTGAACTCACAAAGATCCTCCTGCCTCAGTCTCCTGAGTGCTAGGATTACAGGCATGCACCACCATGCCCAGCAACACTCTTATCTCTAATCACCCTTCCTGAACATAGGCACAGTAAACAACAAATTTGCTCTTATTCCCAGGCCCTACCTCTCAAGAAGGCTGGTTATGCTAGCCATCACTGATCCTCAGTGTCCCCAAACAGATGGAGAGTCCCCTGGGCTTCTGTCTCTCCTTTTCTTTTTTTTTTAAGACAAGGTCTCAGTAAATTCAGGCTGGCCCTGAACTCACTATGTAGCCCAGGTTGGCCTTGAACTCCTGCCTCAGCTTCCTCAGCCTCTAGAGTGCTGGGATTACAGGCACGTACCACCATGCCCAGCTTTTCTCATCTTTGAAACTCATACCAAAAAAAAAAAAAAAAAAAAAAAGCAAGTACTATCTAGCTTGTGCTCAGAATTTCTGAAAGTTTACTTTAAGCTAATGATTTTTTTCCAAAATTTATGGACCAAAAAGTCTCACGTCTGATTCTTCCTTTAATACCTATTTTATACAGAAAACCAGATTTTTACACAGTACAGAAGAGCATAGTACAACCTATATAAAAGAGATATTTATGCTGTTTACTAGTTTGACCATACAGGAGAACTTTCATGCATGCTACTTGACACAGAATAGGATGTTATGCTCTGAGAAGAAGGTGAACATGTTTTCTTACACTTACTACTGTCTCTGAAACAACTCAAATGTGAGTGAGGTCTCACAGATGCTTTAATGACATTAGCACATTTGTGTGTGGGTTAGGGGAGGTAGATCACTGGTAGAGCATCTGCCTAGCGTTCATGAGGCTCTGGGCTCAATCCCCAGCATCACAAAACAAAACACATTTGTATATGGATGCTTATGTGTCTCAGAATGAGGTGGTTTTCAGCTTTCATTCTGGAGTGGTACTGTCCCAAGAGCAACTTACAAGGATAGAAGTTGCCAGGTCTGCATTACTCAGTATAGCAACCATCAGCCACTCAAGGCTTCTGAGCAATCAAAAGGTGGCTAGCACAACTGAGGAATGGAGCTGTCAATTTTAATGTAAGTAGCCACGTGACCGACGTACACTGTAGATGACATTACTCTGAAATGAATGCAGTACCAGCCTACTTCAAAAACAACTCATCAGTGTTTCACTACACTTCTGTGGCTTTTTTTTTTTTTTTTGTCTTTTTGAGACAGGGTCTCACTATGTAGTTCAGGTTGGCCTTGAGCTCACTTTGTAGCCCAGGCTGGTTTTGAACTTGCAAAGATCCTCCTGCCTCAGCCTCCCAAGTGCTGGATAACAGGTGTGTGCCACCACACTCAGCTGTACTTCGGTTAATTACAAAATCTCCCTCAGTTAGCGTTTTGCTAGTACAAGCAGAGGGCTCTTTATTACAAACACTGCAGGATTTCAGTGAAAGGGTAACTTCTGTGTTTGACTACTACATGAGAATTAGCCAGGAAAGTTAATTGTAGCATGTTCTAAACTCTGACAGTATACAACATCTTTGAAATGTCTTTGTTTCAGTACAAAAACAGAGCAACAGGTAGTATCTACAAAACTTTCAACTAAAAGGTAAAATCAAACTTAAGAAATCTCACTCTTGCAATGAGAAAATTAGGCAGAAAAATTTTAGTCAACTTTAGTCATTCACACATACACACAAAAAGGGTTGCAGATGAAAGACAGATGTCTCTTTTTTCCATCTTTTTAAGACAGGGTTTCACTATGCAGTTCAGACTGGACTTGAACTCACTTTGTAGCCCAGGCTGGCCTGCAACTTGCAGTGATCCTCTTGGCTTAGCTTCCTGAGTGCCAGGATTACAGGTGTGTGCCATCATGTCCGGCAGTAAATGTCTAGTTTTAGCCTTCATACATGTTTATTTATTTTATTATTATTTTTTGTCTTTTTGAGACAGGGTCTTGCTATGTAGTTCAGGCTGGTCTTGAGCTCTCTTTGTAGCCCAGGCTGGCCTTGAACTTGCAATGCTCCTCCTGCATCAGCCTCCTGAGTGCTGGGATTATAGGTATGTGCCACCACACTTGGCCTTCATACCTATTTAAATTTAAAACATATACCAATAATTTACTAATTCACAAAACAATTTCACTCCAATTATTCACACACATCTCAAACACTAGTGTCTGTGGATCAATTAAGACCTTATGAATCATCAAATCCCACTTTCCAGACTACCTCACCCTCACATTTACTGGTCATCACAGATCACTTCCTGAATTCATACTCTGGGAGATCTCAGCAAAAGCTGTTGACACTCACGCAGGTGGGCAGACTTTTTCATTCATCATTTACTGTACTGATTTTGGCCATCTGTAAAAGCTGTTTCCAGTGGTATCTAAGACTTGTACTGTGTGATGTCCTTGACAATAATTCCTGAATATTACCTGGTTTTCTGTTTTATAATTGATTTGTTACGACTGAATAGATACCCCAAACTCGTGTCAGCTCAGGCTGTATTAGCCCAGTATGTCCTTCTCCAGGGTGCCTGGTTGTGCAGACCAGTGCTGAGGGTCCTCTCCCAACTAAAATAAATCATAAAAAAAAAATGTAATAAAACAAAAACACAACCTTTTCTCTAAAGAGGTCTTACTGGAGAAACAAGAACCAAGACAGCCTGCCTTGGAATGTAGCACATACTAATTACTACACTAGAATGCAACTTTCAGGAAGCAAGGGTGTCTTAAATGCTCTTAGGCTTTTTCATGCCTTCTGAGTGCTTAGTGCCTAGATTTGGATTAAAAAGCTGTTTTTTTCTAAACTGCCTACTCCTCCTACCCTTCCACAGCCTCCTTGATCCCTGCACCCCCCAACAACCCTCTCTCACAGTACTTACCAACCTGCACTGCCACTAACTCCTACCACCCACTAGCCAGCCTTTCTTTTAACTGGTTCATATGATGATCTCCTTTAAACTTGAAACTCTACAAGGCAGATGGCATTCTTCAGATGGGAAAACTGAGGTTCAAAGAAGCCAGACTACTTCATCATGTAGCTCCTCAATGGAAATTTGGCTACTGGGCTGCTCTCTCTGAGCGCTTACCCTTTACAGCCCCCCGCTTCATTACAAGCCCTATGTTGGACCATGGGTCCTGAGGGAGCAAAGGAATGGATGTGTACTAAATGCCTGCTGCAAAATCGGCAGACCAGTTACCACCTGAGACGCTGGTAGTTCCAAAAGGCTGGAATTGTGACTTCCAGTACTGTGCCCTGAACAATAAAGGCTCCACAGCTAAAATAAATCATAAAAAAACAAAAAAACACAACCTTTTCTCTAAAGAGGCGTGACTGGAGAAATAAAAACCAAAAGCCAAATTACTAAGCAGTCAGGTGAGATCTTTTCCTAGTTTCAGTGACAGAAGCACACATAAACCTTGCAGAGAGGTAGGAACCTGCCTATACCAAAATACACTAACCTACTTTTATTTTATTAGTACACGTTTGCAGTGTAGCATGATTAAATTCATTGTGGGGAATTGGTACAGACACATAACACATTTCAACCCTCCTTCCCCAATTTATTGTTGGACAAAGAAAAGAGCTCAAGGCAAGTCCGTCCACCTTTTGGTTTCTTGGCTTAACTATTTTCAAGGTAGGGCAGTCTTGTAATTCATTAAAAAAAAAATGCAAGTTAACACACATTGCTTTTAACAGAAAATACTTAGGCCTACAAAGGACCTATAATGTATTTGCCAAAAAAGATATTGTAACAGATTTCTCTCTCTTTTTCATGACAGGCTTTCACTGTGCAGCACAGGCTGCCCTTGAACTTACGATCCTCCGGCCTCAGCCTCCGGACTTCGGGGTTTACAGGTGTGCGCCACTACGCTTGGCTAGCGGCTATTACACTGACACGCATCTTTCTTTTTCTGGGTACCTTCAAACAGGTCTGGCCTTAAGTTACCAAGCTGTTTTACAAAGAGTAAGCTAAGACTCAAGAGGTATACACAGGCCGACAGTTAGCTACGTGGTTGCAACCCTAGCCCACAATGTCACAAAGCTCTACCCACGACATTAAGCACCTCAGAGTCTAAAGCAGCAGCGGCCAGAACGCTTTAACCTGCCCACAGACTCCCTTCCCATTCCCGCTCTCAAGCAGACAGGGCTGTGCAGAAGCTATGTCCGGCCTCCGAGCCCACAGCCCTGCCCAGGACCCGCACACGTGTGTCACCTCGCCTGGGACCCGCGGCCCGCCTGGGCCTCCCTTTGGCAGCCAGCTGTCCCCAGTCCGCACGGGACTTGGGCGGACTCACCTCTCGGCGTCGGACCGCAGCGCCCGCGCGGGGCGCCGCTGCCCACTTCCTTCGCCGCCGCCGCGAGCACGCGCCCAACCCTCGGCCCAGCGCGCTCCCGCCCGGCCCGCGCCGCGCCTGCAACCCCGGTCGCGTCCCCGCAGCCGCCCGCCACGTGCGACGCCCCGCGGAGGCCCGGCCGTGCAGGTGCCCGCGTCGCGGCCGCCCGGGCCCCCCCCGCGCCCGCGCCCGCGCTCACTGAACATCCCGGGCGGCTCCCGCTCCCGCCGCCACCGCCGCCCGCCGTAGGGCCTCGCTCCGCGGCCGCTAGCCAGGCCTCCGCGATCCTCGCCCCGCCGCACCCGCGGCTCTGGGCGGCCGCCCCATGACCGCCTGACAGAGGGGCGCGCCGGCTGGGCCGCAGACGGCGATACCGCGGCCAGGGGCACCCGGCGCTCGGCTAGCTATGCCTGCGCCCGCCCCGCCCCGTGCGTCGGCGTCGGCCGGAAGCGCCTGCTCCCGCGTGCGGCGCCGAGCGGAGGAGCACCCAGGTGAGCGCCCTTGCGCGAGTAGTCTCGGTCTACTGCTCGTTCTCCGGCCAGTTCTCGCGTGGAAACTCCAACCAGGCTGTTCCCACTGTACCGAGTCCCCAGCTGGGATGTGTCCTCACCCGACACGAACTTCTACCAGAGCTGAGGCCTCACCCGGGATGAACCTCCACCTAGGCCAGGCCCCACCCGTGCTGAGCCCCCGTTTGGAATGAGCTGAGCCCCCACGCGGGGGCTGCCTCTCCTGGGCGGGGGCTGCCTCTCCTGGGCGGGGGCTGCCTCACCTGGGCAGGGGCTGCCTCACCTGGGCGGGGGCTGCGGTTGTCCCTCTCGCTGCTTGTGGGCGCTTCTGCGCGGACGCGCTGTCAGCTGTGGGACAGTCAGTGCGCCGGCGGCGGTGGCGGCTGGGGTCCGGGCTCGCGGGCGGCTTGAGGGACCCTTGTCTCGCTCTGGGCTGCGTCGGGGGCTGCCTGCCCCGCCGAGCCTGCGAGCTGAGTTGGGGTTCACTGGGCGCGCTAGCGGCATTTCGAGAGCTTCGTGAGAGCGAGGGATACTTCAGGGATGCGCGCATTTCTCCGGCAGCTGCGGGCTGAAAGTAAATTCTGAAAGCAGGTGATATAGCCCTCAGGACTGCGCGTTCTTTGGGATTGACGGAATCGACAGTCACGAGACATCGCTTCAGTTCTTCCATTCTATTTTGTTTTCATTCGCACTAACTTTATTTTTGTATTGAGTATCGTGAATGATTTTTTTTTTGTCTTGAACTAATATTTTTTCTGTAACTAAACGACTTAGTGTTTTTATTTAGACATAAGAAACTCAGAACTTCTGTTTGTTGGGTTTATAGGAACTATAGGTTGTCGGTGTGTCGTGGTTTCCATTATTCAGGTATTATTTCGTGTTTTTTTCTCTTTTTTTGCGACAAGGTCTCATAGTTTGGGCAGGCTTTGAACTCACGGCGGTCGTCCTGCCTCATCCTCCCGAGTACTAGGATTGTAGGCGTGAACCACCACGCCCGGCTTCTATTTTGTTTTTTACGGCCATTTATTTATTTTTTTGAGATATGTTGGTGTGGCCTAGAACTCACTTTGATCTTCCTGCTTCAGCCTCCCAGCTGCTGGGATTAAGAGCATGCACAACCACACCCGGAAACTGCCTTTTAAATTACATTTGATAATCTTTTGGGCAGCAGTGTTTGTGGTAAATTTGTTCTTGTGTGAATAAGATAAAGTTAGAGCGACAAGTTACTGCTGCAGCAGAAGTAACTATTTCTATTGAGGTTCAGTTAAACATTACTTTGTCCAAGTACTGAATTGCATTTTTCGTTTCTTTCAGTTGTTTGATGGAGCTAGGCCTAATACCTGTTGCATAATATTTTTTTGAGACAGGGTCTTGATATGTAGTTCAGGATGGCTTTGAACTCATTGTATAGCCCCGAGTGGCCTCCAGCCTTCCCCTATACTGGGATTACAGGTGTGTGCCACTTAATGCCCAGCTCATAATATGCTTTAGAAGATATGTGCAGAAGCGTCACTTCTTAAATTGTAAACCATGTGTAGTGACTGTCCTCAAGTCATCTGTTTTTACTTTATTTATTTGTGTGTGTGTTGGTACTGGGAATTAAACCGAGTGCTAGGTACATTCTTATTTATTTTTTTGAATTGAAACAAGGTTTTGCTAAATTGCCCAGATTGGGCTCAGACTTGGGGATCCTCCTGCGTTAGCTTCTGGGAATGCTAGGATTATTCCCACTGGTCCTGGCTCTGCACATTAATTTTGCCTTGTTGGATTCTTGAACTCTGTAGATGTGATGTATAATCACAGCTGGAATACTTGCAATCTGTCTTCTGTCTGCTTTTGTCTGAATTTATTTTGTCTGAATTTATTTTATTTTAAAAATTATCATTATTACTATTATAACTTCGTGAAACAGGATCTTCCTCTGTGGCCCAGGATGGCCTTGAACTTGTGGTGATCTTCCTGCCTGAGACTCCTGAGAGCTGGGGATTACAGGCGAGTACCACCACACCCGGATATTGTGTGAAATTACCCCAGAAAATTCATGAGCCAGGGGTCTCATTACAGACCTATACCAAACAATTTTCTTGATGTATTTTAATTCATTAATCTAAAAAAATTACAAACAATAAGACACTTCATTTTTTGGTGCTTGTTCAGTTTGACCTTATTATATTGTTTTCCCTTGTTTTTAAATGTAGATAAAAGGTAGCAATGGCTGCTGTTTATTCTGGCATTTCCCTGAAGCTTAAAAGCAAGACAACTTCCTGGGAAGATAAATTAAAACTAGCTCACTTTGCTTGGATTTCCCACCAGTGCTTTCTTCCAAATAAAGAACAAGTAAGTTTAATGTAAAACTGATATTTTTGTATTTTAGAATAATCACCTGTTCAGATTGCATATTGACATTTACTTGAAGATTCCAAAAGGGCTTGGGAGGAAGTGTCATTGGATGTTAAAAAGTAATGTCAGTGAGAAAAGTAGTGAGCCAGATCCTTTAGTTTGATAGGTGGAAGACTGGGAAGTAGAGATGTGTATTTGTGTTGTCATTCTACAAATAGTTGATACCAAGAAGGATATAACTCTGAGTATTTCTCAAGACTATTAGGTTAAAAAAGTTAACACAGTAAACATGAGGACAAGTTGATGAAATTGGATCACATATTTCCTGATGCTGGTGTTATTAAAGATGGCAGGGCAGAATGCATCAAAGATGATTGGGCATGGTGATGCACGCCTGTAATCCCAGTACTTGGGGGGCTGAGGCAGGAGAAGTGCTGTGAGTTTGACACCGGCCTGCACTACATAGCGAGACCCTTTCTCCAAAAGAAGTGTCAAAAATGGATTAAACTTGTTGAAGTAATGGTGAGTGATAGTGTGTAGAGCAGCTGCTGCTGTAGTAGTGCCCACAGTGGGCTGTCCATGGGAGTCGCTCTGCAGCTTGGCAGTCCCTTATCCATCGCTCTACAGCGTGAGATGGAGTGGGTAGGCAGTTTGGCCAAAATGTATGCTGTTTTTTCCTGAGAGTTCTTTCCTTCTAGCATCTAGCGCTCTTCATACTGTTGCTAGCAGTTCTGGAATGAGAGCTGAGGCCTCTCTCCTTTCTTCCATATTTTGTGCATGAGGAAGCAGGTCACAGTAACGGAAACCTCACATGCATAGCCTCCTACTCACAAGGCACTCAAGTATCACTTCACAAAACTGTCTGCTGGGTGAGATACAACTGCTGGTAACATGAGGTCACCCATACACACCTCTCACAGCCTTTTTGCTTTGTTAATATGATTCATTCTGTGGTAATTCTGGGGCAGTTGCTTTTTTTTTTTGGTCTTTTTGAGACAGGGTTTCAACTATGCTGTTTAGGCTGACAGGCTGGCCTCGAACTCACAGCGATCCTCTTGCCTCAGGAGTGTGCCACCACTGGGATTATAGGTGTGTGCCGCCATGCCTGGTCCCCCTTTTATTCTTTAATAACAAATGTTTGAAGATACCAGAATATTTGTCAAATACAGTACTACAACAGGTGAATTTTAAAGGAGTTTTTTTCTTCCATTGTAGTTGGATTTGGTCATGATTGGGTGTCCCTTCCCTATAATGTCCAGCATCTTTCTCCCTTGTGAAAAATTTATTTTCAGAATGTATTTTCTCCAAATTCAGGTTTTACTTGATTGGGCAAGACAGTCACTGGTTGCATTTTATAAGAAAAAACTTGAACTAAAGGAAGATGTTGTTGAAAGACTTTGGATCTATATAGATAATATTCTACATAGCAAAAAATTACAGAATCTCCTCAAGAATGGAAAGACAATTAACCTTCAGATTTCTCTTGTCAAGGTAAGTGACAGTCTTTTCTGTTGTCCTGTGTGTTACATGTGTCTCTGTTAGTTTCCTGTTACTTGTTGGAGCCTATTTTTTTTTAGGGTCAATTGTATAGAGATGCAGGAAATACCAAGGTAGGGGAGGAAAAGGAAGTAGTAATGTTATCAGAATTATAAGTGGCATTTACTGAAAGAACAAGATGTAACCAAAGAATACAATAAATATTTAATTTTCTTTTCTTTCGGTCCTTTTGAGACAAGGTCTCTCTATGCAGTTCAGGCCGGCCTTGAGCTCACTTTATAGCCCAGGCTGGTCTCCCAACTCACAACGATCCTCCTGCCTCAGCCTCCTGAGTGCTGGGATTACAAGTATGCACCACCACACCCAGCTTTAAATTTAAAAATGTATTAAAGGGCTGGGTATATATATATAGCTCAGTGGCACAGCACCTTGCTTGGCGAGCACAAGGTCCCGAGTTCAATGCCCAGTACCAAAAAAAAGTATTACCTCATAAAACATATTGCCATTAATGCCTTACAAAATATTCCTCCTCATTTTGAACATGTTTATTGTATTCTTGTCATTTTCTGAAGCATTTCTGAAAGTTCTCTTTCCTAATTATCTTATTAGTTGTGCTATTGTAGTTGCCTTGTCCTAAATCAATTTAAAATGTTTACCTTTTGACACAAGTGCAATATATACATGTACTAAATCCCCATGATGAACCTATTCCTTCTGTATCGCAGACATGAACTAATTAAAAAAAAATAAAGGCTGCCCTCAAGTTTGTGGCGATCTGCCTCAGCCGCACAAATGTTGGGATTACAGGATTACAGCACCACATCTGGCATATTAATATCGAAAGCTTAAACTGTTTCATGAACAAATTTTGATTACCCTTTTTATTGTTTTTAGTATTGAAGTTTGCACATACCTAGGCAAGCATTCTACCACTGAACTATATTCCTGGCCCTTTATTTTATTTTATTTTGAGACAGGACCTTACGAAATTGCCCAAGTTGGCTTCAAACTCTTGATCCTCCTGCCGCAGCCTGAGTAGCAGAGACTATAGGCACGTCCCACAACTTTGATTACCACTTTAACTGGAAAAGCAATTTATGCAGTGTTTATTTTATTTTTGTTTATTTTTTTGGTCCAGGCTCTCTTTTGGTCTGGAGGAAGATCAAAAGGAGACTTCATAGAAATTTCATCAAAGGTGTTTGACTGAAAGTGATTTTGAAATCTCTTAAATCAGATCAGAAGTATGAAATTAGTTCTTTTTTTTGTTTTGAGAAGGGTCTCCCTATATAGCCCAGGCTGGCATTGAATTCATGGTGATCCTCCTGCTTCAGCCTCATGAGTGATAGAATTATAGGAATGCACCACCATGACTAGCCAAACTTCATTTTCAAAGCAGTATTTTGAAATACCATAAGAGTAGCTAATTTCAATAAAAACTACTACTAACAAGCATGTAGCATATGACAGGCCGAATAGATTAAGTAACTTGCTTGCAGTCACATGAATAGTGGGTGGTAGAGTTGGATTTGAACTGAGATGTGCCTGGATCTAAAGCCTGGCTGTCACACCACAGGGCTGACTTCATGGGTGTATGGCAGAGGAGGAGAGGGATGATTTGCAGATGGTTTTCAAAAGCTCTGAATAATCTTTCAAGGTGTAGGAGGAAGATATGTCTCTGTTTAAGTGATTATACTTTCTAAATTTTTATTTTTGTGTCTTTATAGTTATATAGAACTATAGTATATGTAAATAGTTGTAAATAAATTACACTTCAGTGTAAATATGGAAAGGATTTTTATATATGAAACATAGTGAAAAATCTTGAGCACACTAGTGACACATTGACATCCGAGGACTTGGTATGTTTGCTGCAGTTTCCACTGTGGCTTTGAAGATCCTAGCCAGCACTTAATTCAGTGGAAAAAACAATGCCTGTCTCATTGGGCTTAGCATCCTGGGCTAGTTTCTATTCTCAGATGCCATAAGGCTGGGACCAAGTCACTCTCTACCCGTGAATTTTAGGAATCTGCCTAGCTCTCATTTCTAGTGTCTATAAATTTTGGAACTTTGAGCGCAGAAGACAGTGGGTCTGCTGTGTAATAAGTAACTGGCAACATTTGCTTTCCTTTTTATAGAGTGCTTTTTTTAATAGAAAAAAGTATGTCTGACTATCAAAGTGTATGTTGGACCTCAGGGTCATGTCCCAAGTGCCATTGCCTCCCCATCTGGTAGCACCTGAGCTTGGTTATAGATTTCAGCCTTATGAAGCCTGGCTTTTTTTTTTTTTTTCTTTTTTTTTGAGATAGGGTCTCAGTATGTAATTCAGGCTGGACTTGAACTCACTATGTAGCCCAGGCTGGTTTTGAACTTGAGTGATCCACGTGCCTCAGTCTCCCAAGTGCTGGTAAAGCCTGCCTTTTTAAAAACAAATACCAAATTTACAAAGGCACTAATTCTTTTCAGAATTGATATTGGCAGGAGGTAGTTGTGTGAAGGAATTAAAAACAGGAACTTTTTGGCCCTGAATCAAGGCCAGCAGTTTTCTGAAGCTGTTGGTTTCAAGCAGGAGCCTAAAGTGGTATTTTTCTATGGTCTGTTGGCCATTTCAGCACTTTAGAAATGTAATGGTCAATTCATTAGAAAGAAACAAATAACTAAATAAATTTTACTCTGCTGGGCCCTCGGGGTGTGCCAGGTGCTCCACCTCATCCCTGGAGCTCTGCCCCACCCCAGAGCATGCCAGGTGCTCCGCACCGCCTCCAAGGCATACCAGGCTCTCTGCCCGGCCTCCGAGATAGCTCTGAAGACTCGTCTGAGCCTATAGACGCAGATGCGCTGACAGAGCCTGGTGGTTTGCTGTGTAACCCTGACTACCCAACCAGACACCCCACGGCTGTGAGGGCTTGCCAAAGGGTGCTTCTTCACCTCCTGCCATAGCAATTTGTGTACACCCATGTATTATACAGCATATTTAGAAGCAGCCAAGTCTCTTCCCAAAGTAAGAGCATGAGGGAGTAAATAAACTAAAAGTGCAGTTATTACCAGTGGGAAGATCACTGACAGGGTGGTAGAACAATGAAGGTGGAGAAAATTGATTAATTGAACAAGCCATCATCTATATAACTGAGTAGTAAAGACAAAGATAACATTATGTAATACAATATCCAGTGGTAACCCCCTACTATTTTCTCTGTAATTTGGTATGCAAAGATAACACTATGTAATACAGCATCCAGTGATGGTTCCCTACTGTCTCCTATGTAATTCGGTATTTCCTTTATTGATTTTGTTATAACAAATACGAAGATAACATTATGTTTTACAGCATCCAGTGTCAGTTCCCTACTATCTTCTCTATAACTTGGTATTTTCTGTATTGTTTCTGTGTTATTCTGGGTTCTTTTGTCTTAAAAATAAAATTAAAAAATAAACAGGCACTTTTAATGCCCAACACACCATGTAGCTGTAATAATCTGGGCATTTCTCATAATGAAGGAGAGGAGCAAGTTGACTGATTCTGTAGTAGCTGTTGTGTATCTGCGGGTTTGGTATAACAATGAGTTTTCTTTTTCTTTCTTAACATTTAGATGATAAATGAGAGAATATCTGAATTCTCTCTCTCTGGATCCCAAAGAAACATGCGTGCTCTTCTCAGCTGCTGCCAGGGCATCCTCTCAACACCTGCTCTTGTTGTCATTTACCTGGCCAAACAGGAGCTGTTGGTAGCCTTGCTGCGTCACCTTTGCTGGTCAGTCTGCAGGCAGCCAGAAAGTGCAGTGACAGCTCAGCTATTTGAGGTCATTCACCTGGCCCTTAGCCATTATCTCACAATACAGCAACAGCAAGCCAATCCCCGACGTGTCTTTGTGGATGTGACCGGGCACCTGCTGCAGCCTTGCCTCATCCTGAGGCACTTGCTCTCTGGGGGTACATGGATACAGGGCCAGCTGCGGCAGGTGCTAAGCCGGGATGTTAGGAGTCAGATTGAGGCCATGCTCCAAGGTGGGCTTTTTCGGCTGGATCTGCTTTCATCCTACAAAGAAGAGCTTCTGGACCAGCAGCAGAGTGACTCAAAGATAGGAGCCATGAAGAGTCTTCTTACTCCTCTGGACACTGTGATTACTGGACTAGTAGGTGCTGATTTCTGTGAACCATGCCTTCATGCCTCTGTGGTGGCCAGCTCAGTGACCCTGCTATATAAGCTTTTTCTGAACTCTTACCTCAAGGAGGGAAACGAGTTTCTCTGCTTCCAGGCTCTTCCTAAGCTGTTTGGCTGCCTACGAATTTTACACCTGCAGGAAGAGCAGCTGAAAGCCCTGTCCACATCAGATTGGTCCACAGAGCTCCTGGTTGTAGAGCAGCTCCTAAACCTTGTGGCCAGCAACAATATCTACAATGTGGCTGCTGATAGGATACGGCATGAGGAGGCACAGTTCCGCCTCTACCGGCGATTGGCTGAGCTGCTGATAAACCACTCTCATGCACCCATACCAGCCTGGTTCCGCTGCCTCAAGATTTTGCTGTCTCTAAATCACTTGATTCTGGAGCCAGACCTAGATGACCTGTTGTCTTCAGCTTGGATTGATGCAGAAGTAACAGAGTTTCGAGCCAAGAAAGCCCAGGATGTGCTTATTGACACTCTCTTTCAGACATATGCAAAACTCCGACAGGTGCCACGGTTATTTGAGGAAGTTTTGGGGGTGATCTGCCGTCCAGCTGCTGAGACACTGAGGCAGCCTATACTGACTTCGGGCCCCTCCACAGTGCTCTGTGCCTGCCTTCTGGAGCTGCCACCGAATCAGATCCTGGACACATGGGTCCTTGTGCTGGAGAAGTTCCAGTCTGTAGTCTTGCCCTACTTGGAAGGTGATACTGACATGGCCTTGAAATCTCGCTCCCTGAGTTCACTGCTGCACTGCATCATGTTCAACATGCGGAGTCTAGACAGCAATACACCCTTGCCCATCATCAGGCGGATGCAGTGTGTAATGGACAGGATGCTGGGTGATCTTGTGAAGCCCTTGCTGGCCCTTCTTCCTGGCTCCCCAGGCCCAGAGCCTGAGCTGTGGGTGCAGAAGGTGAGTGACTCTGCACTTCTACTCTCCTACACCTGGGTGGAGGTGAACGCCATGCTCAGTTTGAACTGTGGCCAGTATCACTCTGTGGCTGAGGACCTGACCAAGGATGCTCTGAAGGTCTCAAACCTTCCTTCATTGCTCCCAGGTTTGGAAGCACAGTGTTGGAAGAAGGTCAAGAAGATTATAGCTCAGTCCAACTCTCTCAGTCAGTATTGTTTAAAACAGCTTTACCTACAGAAAATGAAAAGGACCTTACGACAGGCTAGCCCTCTGTCTGAAGGAGTCCTCCGTACTTTGCGGTATGATGCTGCCTACATCCTTGGTTCTGCCAGAGACAGTTTGAGTCAAAAGACAGTGGGTTCCTGGGATGGGCAAATGGGGACAGTGTGTGCATCCACATACCCTGTAGCACACTGGCACTTGATTGTGTCTAACCTCCCGATTTTAATACCGTACCTATGTCTGGAAGATGTAAGGTATATGGCTAGTATCCTGTTGAGAACTTTATCAACAAGCAAAGCCCAAGAAGACTCAGCAGATGAAGAGCCATATATCACACTTGAGAAGATATCCACAGCCCTCCTTCATAGCCCTCTGTTTCCAGAGATGCAGTCCCTCCATTCTGCCTTCCTGATGTGCTTAGCTGCAAGATGTTCTAGTATTCTGTGCTCTGGTGACCAGGGTCTTCTCAGTCAGCAGTTACCTTGGCTCTTTGAGAAGGACGACACAGTTACGACTAATTGGGAAACTAGATTTGCAAAACTTGGATCTGAAAGTGTGGAACCAAGAGGAGAAATTGCCCAGAGCTTACTCTCCCTGGTCAAGAGTGACTTCCTCATCCATTTGGAGGAGGAGCAGCTAGAAAGCCTCCTGAGGCTTTTGCAAATAATTTCTACTCTACACCTGGACAGCCTGTCACCACCCTACCATGTCCATTATTTTCTCTTGTTGTTGTCCATGGCTGTTACCACAGTGGGATACTCCTGCCCATCCTTGGACCTCCAGTTCTTGGTGACATGCTACCAGCTTCTCAGCTGTCTGCAGAGGGGAAGGAGTGCCCGCTCTGTGTTCAGGGTCCTGTATGTTAGTGATGTATTTGAGATTGTGCTCACATCATTGCTGCAAACCAGTAGCAGACTTATTATTGAGGTAGATGATCCCATGTGGCTGCTTCTCCTGCAAGTGGTAGGGACATTTTTGGAGCAGCTGATGCAGATGCTCATCCAGCTAAAGCTGAGTTTGGTGCTCAATTTTGGGAAAATCACTGCTTTCCTCTCAAGGTGCAAATTGTACACTGAGGCAGCTTCCACTAAACAGTTGGAAAACCAGATTCCTTTGGGCAACCAGTTGGTTTTGGTGTCCCTAACGAAACTGTGCCAAGTCCTAGGGCCTTTTGTTAGAGAGCGGAGGCAGCCACAGGAGGCGTCAGCAGCGCTGCCTGAGCTGCTGCAGCAGGCTTTGCTCCAGATGGCCACTGCCCTGCGACTATATTTCACGTTAGGGGCTGGGGGCTGCTGCTTGCCCTCAGCTGCCCTCTCAGCCATCACCACACTCTTGGAAGTAGACCTGAGTCAGCGCCACAGGGACAGAGTGGCTGAGACAGACAGAACACTGCCCTCCCACGTGGCCCTCTACCAGGATGTCTATACTCAGCTGCTGTCAGAGTTGCCAGCCCTTGCAGGGAATGCTCAGTCTTTCCAGGCAGCCTTGCAGTTCCTAACTCTGTTCTTTTCAGCCCCAGAGCTCCACCCCAAGAAGGGCTCCGTGTTTACCTCCATATTTCATTCTCTGAGAAGAGTTCTTCCAGGTAAGATGTTTCCTAAGCTAATTCTGGGCTGCAAGGCTTAGGTCAGTAGAGCTCCAGTTGTAGCACATTGAATTGCCCTGCCTTGCCTTCTGAATAGGAAGTGACGCCTAGTGTGTAACATCTGGTGGCGCACTGGAACATTGGAAAGCTTGCCCTCAAGTCTAGGTGCTAGGACTTCATATTTTCCTGTCTGCATCCTGAGCACATCCTTGCTGTTCTCTGGCTGTACATGCCTCAGCCTCTAGACATGTCTCTGGGCTCCTCAAAACTCTCCTGCTTTGGAGAGTGTCCTATTTGAAACAAAACCTGCTTTCTTTAGACTGGCCTTAACTTGCTCCAGCCTTGGATAGTTCTGGGTAGTCTCATCTCCTGTAGGCTCTTCTGGTCAGGTCTTTGGTACCACAGGTTGCTGTGCAGTCATGGAAATGATAGTTATCAAAATGGTTCAGCAGTATCTAAAAAAATATTAGTGTTAGTCAAAATCCACAATGTAAATTCTGTGTGTGTTTGTGTGGCTGTGGGTGTGTGTGGTACTAGGGATTGAACCCAGGGCTTTCACACTGAACTTTACCCTTTTTTATTTTAGTCTTTTGAGACAGAGTCATGCTCAGTTGCTAACTTGCTCAGGTTGGTCTTGACCATGTAGTCCTTCTGGTTCAGCATCCTAGAGTACTAGAATTACAGGTATATGCCACCATGCTCAATGTACAATACAGTATATTAAATACACTGCTATGGTTATAAGTAAATAAAATATACATGCATATGTATAAGGGTCAGAAACAATCAGAAATTAAAATAATGATTGTATTAAAATATTGTAATTGTTGCTATATTCTTTTTTTAAAAATTCTTTATATATATTGAGACAGGATCTTGCTCGGTAATTCAGGCTGTCCTTGAACTAAGAACCCTAGGCTAGCTTTGAACTTGTGACAATCCCTCCCAAGTGCTGGGATTACAGGCATATACCACCATGCCCAGCTATTTTATGCTTTTAATAAATACTGCAGTATTCTTTTCTATGATTTAATGAAATTTAAAAGTGGGCTAGATCAATATTTTTTGAGTGCCTGTTTGGAACCTTACTCTTTAAAGAATGACCATATTTAGTAATATAGTAAAAGATCATTAAGATCTGTTACTCATTAGTGTACACTTTTACTTGCCTCCAAAGGAGACAAAGCTGAATAGAGCTGATGTCTTCTGTTTTAGGACAGCATGCACCATGGTAGGCATAGGGCATTCTGTTTAGTTTTAGGGGTCCCTAAGAGGGGTTGGGGTAAGAGTCAAGACAGACCCTTGGGAGTCATACAGCCAAGCCTGACCCTCAGAGGATATGCCAAACTCCACTTTCCATGGAGCAGCCCTGAGGGTTAGTGGCCCTCAAGAAAGTAAAGCCACCTGTTTTACTTGGACCAGTGCCAGACCTGAGAGTGTAGCCTGAACAAGGCTGTGTTGTCTCTCTGTCAGCAACCTTCGTTTCTGGCTGGATTGTGGATGAACTGGAAAGACTCGGGCATGACATTCTAGCTTATCCTGTCAGTTACTCTTTCAGGCAGTAGTGCTTCCTTTCCTACTGGAGGCTGAAACTGAGTCTCTTATTCAGACTAGTGGTGTGTTTGAAGTGACCATCTTCTGTAACAGCAGTGGGCAGTTTGAAGTTGTGGCTGTTCTGCCCCTTTATTAAAGAGTGTTGTGTCCCCCTCCCTGCCAGCTCTGGTATGCTGAGACAGTCCTTGAGCCCTTACTCTGACCCCAGGGACAGAGCCTTCACCCCTGGGAGGCCAGTATGCTGCCCCATCCCTTGGTACAGCCGCCCTCTTGTCTGGATGGGATCCTGTTGGCTTCTTTCTAGGTCTTGGTGTCCTGAGTAAGACATACAGAAAAAGACACCAAAGATGCACATTTATTAAAGGTAGAAAAGAGGTATGCTCTATAAGAGTGGGCATAAAATACAAGTGTCGTGAAAATGTTTACAGTAGTCCCAAGAATAAGAGGAAAGGAATCTTTTGTATCCAGAATACCTGGATTGATTTCTTTCAAGTAAGACATTGGGACATTTGCCCTACCAAAAACTCAGCTGGCCTCAGATATGGCATAATCACAGTATTCAGGAGGCTAAGCAGAAGGACCTTTGGGAGTTCCAGGCCAGCTTGGGCTGTGTAGTAAGATCCTGTCTCAAAAAACGACAAAACCAAACCAAAAAACTCCGTTGGCTTCATGCCAGTTATAAACCGTCCTATTCGAATTTTGGTGTTTTACCAGATGTAAATGAAAGTCAGAAACAACATCTTTTGGTTAGTTGTGCACAACACAAATGAATTGAAAATAGCACTTTTCTGATTGGTCCAAATACTCAGGAGCTGTAAGCCTTATTTCATTTTGGGCCCTGTGTTCTCTGCATGTCCCCTTTTTAGGAATTAGCTGGGCTTGGTGGCTCACACCTGTAATCCTAGTGCTTGGAAGGATTTGAGTTTGAGACCAGCTTGAGCTACATAGTTCAAGACCAGCCTGAACTACATAGCAAGACCCTGTCTCAAAAAAAAAAAAAAGAAAGGAAATATAATAAATCTGTTAGTTGTAGGTTTTTGTGATCTTTGACATATTCTGCCCAGTTGCATAAGCCAATGTTCGTAATATGGCCCAGCTGTGTGTGGCACTGTCTCTTGCTTGGATGAATGAGCTGCTGACTTGACCTAGTTAAATAACAGACATCCATGCAGGTTGTAAGGAGTGGGCGTGGGATGGTAGGAAACAACCAGGACGTGGGACTGGGTTGAGAGGTGTGTGCAGACCAAGTGTGCGTGGCACCAGGGAGCTGCCCATGAGAGGGCTTTCTCTGTAAGCTCTATGTCTGTTCTTGTTTGCCAGCCTCAGGACTGGTGCTCTTGTGCCCTTTACTAATAGAGTTGAGGCCAAAAGAGGCCATGAACCAGGGTCTTACACTTGTGGGAGATTCAGTCCTACATCTTTATCTCTCAGAGCTTCTAGCTCCTGCCCCCATTCTATTTTTTTTTTCATTTTATTTTAAAGACAAAAGAATGGAGACATATGAACCAGAAAAGCCATAAATAATACAGAAAATACAAAGTTATACAGAATATAGTAGGGAATTAGCACTGGATGTTGTATTACATAGTTATCTTCACATTAGTTAACACAAAAACATTAAAGGAAATACCAAATTATAAAGAAGATAGTAGGGAATTTGCACTGGATGCTGTATAATATAAAGTTATCTTCACTTCTGTTAATACAAAAACGATTGAGGA
>PVLD010017271.1:20924-42500 GCA_004027595.1 Dinomys branickii | reverse complement strand
GGAGGGGAGGGGAGAAGAGGAGGCCTAGTAATATGAGAAGACAGACTTTCTCCAATGGCATGAAGTATCAACTGGGTTGACTGTTTCAGGGCATAGGAGTAGTGTGGTGTTTGTTATATATCATTATTGAAAATGTTCAAGAACATTGACTCAGCAGCAACTTCTAGGACCATAACCTAAAGAAACATATCCCTTGTACCAACTTATATGAATAAGACTATTCCATGCTACAGTGATTATTAGAGCACAAAATTGCAAAGTGCAGGCATCTTCAAGTTCACCCTCAGTTCTGATACCAACCACGAATTCAGGGATCCCAAAAATTATGTCAGTTTCAATAATTTGCTAGAAGGATTCCCAGAATTCAGCAAAGCTGTTGTACTCACAGCTATGTTTATTATTATGGCAGAAGAATACAAGTTAAATGCAGCCCAAAAGAGACGCACACAAGGCAAGGGATCTGAAGACATCAACTGGGGACAATCCAGCTGTCTCTGCCCAGTGGAGTTATGCAGACTGCACCAATTCCTGCCTCCGCGCAATGATATGCTGCAGTATGTGAGGTGTACCACCAATCAGGAAAGCTCACTTGAGCCATTCAGAAGTCTGATTGGAGCTTGTTCATGTAGATATGATTGACCACCTGCAAGTCTCTTGCCTCTCCAGAAACGGAACTGATCCCGTGTGACTGAAGGCCCTCCACCAGCAATCACACTGTTAAGGAAGTGTGGCATGGCCAAGACCACTCTTTTGAGGCAGAACATTTCAAGGGCTGAGAAGTTAGTCTCCCAGGAGTCAGGGGCAAGGGGCCAAACATTTTCATGGTGAAAACTAATTCTTTACACAAAAATAAAAAAACAACTAAAATGCTTATCAGGAGTAGATTGAATAGATAAATTATATACACCCAGCAGTAGAACATCATTTACTCATTAAGAAGAATGAAGCAGATCCAAATATATTGACAAAGAGCAAGTTACAAAATATTATGGACATGGTAGCATTTTTTGTTAAAAACACATAGATCTCCATGTTAGGTTATATAGAGAAAAAATTTTGAAGAATATATACAAGAATATTTAGCAGTGATTACTTCCATGGAGTTGAAATTGTGGAAGACATTAGCTTTTCAGTTTCTATAGTTCCATTTTTTTTTTGTAACAAATACATTTTAAATTTGTAATTAGAAAACTCAGCACAGGGTCCTGAGTTCGATCCCCAGTACCGCAAAAAAAAAAAAAAAAGAAAACTCAGGTTTAAAAGCAGACTTTTCTAGAAAAAAAATGTTCTCCTCTTTATTATTACAAGATACACTCTCCTGATTCATATAATTACTTAAAATTTACCAGGAATAAGCATCTGGTATGTGGGGTTTAGTATTCTTTTCTTTGTATTTTTTTGCTGCTTGAAAATACCAATAAGCTCTTAGGTATCCAGGGGAGTGCGTGCGTGTGCGCGCGCGCGCGCGCACACACACGCACGCACGCACGCACACACAGAATGAAAATGGTGACAGATGCTACAGGCATACCTAATCCTTATATTACAGGAGATGTCTATAATTCTTCTGAATGCAAGAACTATAAAAAGAGATTTAAAATTCCAATATAACTGGTGATTGTGAAAATTCCTCCTTGTCTTGGTCTATTTGGGCTGCTATAACGAAATACTGTATTGGCTGGCTTATAAACAACAATTTATTTTTCACAGTTATATTCATTGAGAAATTTAACATTAAGTCACTGGCAGATTTGATATCTGGAGAAAGCCTGCTTTCTTGTCCATACATAGTGATTTCTCTGTCTTCACATGACAGAAGAGACATAAAGTCACTCGGGTCTCTTTTATAAGATCACTGATCACATTCACAGGATTTCTGCCCTCAGGATCTAATCCCCCCCAAAGGCCCCACCTCTCCTACATCATCTTAGTAGTTCAGATTTCATAAATTAATTTTGGAGGGATATAAAGCTCAGCTTATTAATCTATGCCCTCACAAAAACTGACAACAGTGTATTTTAATTTGGCTTATATGTAGTGTAGCTGTAAATATGTAGCTACATATAGAAGTTAATTTTCTTTTAAAATGAGGTTATGCCACAAAAAATGAAATATCTATTGAGATTAGTGGTTGTCTAGGGCTGGGGAAGGGTTCTGAGGTATTATGAACATTATGAACAGAAAGCTTATGTGCCCCCAAATTCATATATTGAAATCCTAACCCATAAAATAGAAATGTTAGGAGGCAGTATGAGAAATGGTGAATCACAGAACCAGAGACACAGAAAGATTGCATACACGTGGAGGACCTGTCATGCTGCATTTGGGCATTTGGAATTTATTCTGACTGAAGGAGATTCACTGAAGAATCTTAAAAAGAATCTATCATGATGAGAAGTACGCTTTGGGCAGAACATTCTGGCAGCATTAGTAATGATGAATTGGAGTGGAATAAACTAGGAGGCTGGGAGGCCATTGTATTTATCTGGGTTAAATATGGTACAAACAGATCTCAATGCTTGTTAAGTTCTGCTTCCCAAGAGTCACTGAGACCCAGCCTCACGTTCGAGTGTGGAACAGAGCTGCCATTGTATGAAAATGTTTCACTCTATAATGAGTGGGGTCTGGACTTCATTTGTTTGTTAAGAGCATGGTCTCTAGGGTGTGTGAGGTGAACTCAAATAATTCAGCTCTTCCTCTGATTGCATTTCCTTTTGCTTTGTCACCACCATTGAAGAGACCCAAAGGAGAGCTGTCCTGAGCTGTCCACTGTGAGATCAGCTGCCTGCATTGGACAAGCCCAGTCTTTAGGGAGAGTCAGACAGGTCACCCTTCCCTATGTTCACTTCTGAACAGTTCTGCTCTTCTCAGAAGGAGAACAATGGAACCATGGATTCTGTCATTCACCGAATTCCAAACTCCCAGCACTCACCAGAGGAAAGTAGCTAATGAAGTCTTGCTCTCCCTTACCTCTGGCTTGTGTAAACAATGTGTGTGAGCCTGCTGATCTTTTCTACTGGGCATGCGCACAGCCTCAGGGCCCTCTTCTTTATAGGACAGTTACTTTTAGGGATTAAGGGTGACCATCAGAATGAAAGCCATTCATGACTAGAGGCTCTTCTGCATTAATGCCAATACTATTGGAGACAATGTCCGTGTGACCACAGTTCTTTAGTTTGCCTTGGGCTTACCTCCTTCTGGTTTTGCTTGTCTCTCTTTAACTTCACTGTCTTGGGGTCAAACTCATTTGAGCCACAAGTCCAGAATATGAATTATGGAGACAGTTAGTCCTCTGGAAATTCAAGCCTTTAGTCAGCCAATATGAAGTAAAGTCCTGCTCTCCTCCTAGCACTTGAGTGCAGCCATCTGCAGGAAAAAATGACCTTGGTGACATTGGCTTGGTCCACTAGGAGTTCACTAGTTGACAGCTGACTTGGGGCCACGCACTGCACGTAATGCCACAGGTGTCACAGGAAAAATGCTAAATGAGCAGAAAGGGTGACGAATGCCAGAGTAATTCACAGTACACAGGAGCAGATATATTTAGAGGCAGCAAACAGGGTTCCACCCCTGACTCATTACCCAGTCACTGGCTCTAATCTTACAAGGACCAGATGATGGGAAGGCAAAGCCAGGTGCCATGGAATGCGCAGGCAGAAGGAGGTGGTACACCCCTGGCCTGAGCGGGCCCGAGGAGCTTTGGCCAGGCCTCCTGGGACTGGCTAAGGCTGCAGAGGCAGGCAGGAGTGGGTGAAGAGCAGGTGCAGCCATCACCAGGAACATCCATGTGAGTCCCTTGTCATCATCTGAACTTAAACTCACCTACTCCCACAGCACCCAGATTCCTGCCGAGGTGGAAGGCAGAGGAGTCATTTCCAGGCTGAGGAGGCTGGTGTGTGCTCTGCAGCGTTCCTCCTGGTGACTTCACAGCAGCCAACGCACAAGGACTGGAAATATGGAGAAAGATGGGAGGCTGGGATGCAAGAGTCCCAGATGCCCACACACAGGGCCCCAAAAGCAGACTATTCTGAGGACTTGGGGACTGAGCAGAGATGCATCATTCCCTTACCACTTATGATAACTGCTGAGGGGCTCTGTGGGGATCCGTAATGGAAGGGGACCTGAGTTTAGTGGACTTCCAGAGCCCAAAGGATTTGCTATTAAGTCTAGGCAAGGACATTAGGAGGTGATTCGCATCACGTGTAATTCCACCTCCCCACAACTTCGTATATAGAGGTTAACTGGGCTAATATAAGCAGCACAGATAAGCTGAGAAGACCAAAAGTTGACTGGAGGATGCTTAGCAGTAGAAAGAGGCATCTTTAAAGATTTAAAGGAAGTACAGAATATCCACAGAAAGTAACTTCAGAATACAAAGCAAGCCATACCAAGAAAGGCTTTTGTTCTCTGGTTTCTTCCCTTATGTCTAATTGCTATCATCTCTGTAGGATCCTGGTCAGACACAGGGAGGGGGCCTGTCTGGGGCACCAGCTGAGCATCTCTCCGATCAGCTCCTCCTTCCCCACCTAAATCAAAGCTATGGCCATTTCTCCCCTGCACTGCTAAAATTGCCCCCTTGGGTTAGCATTCCTTGATTCCAATCTTGCCCCATAAATAAATAACATAGTTTTACATTTCCCTTCTGGAAAGACAATCTATTAAAACTACAAGCTGTTTGTGACACTCTGTTTAAATCCAAACTCCTGACCACAGCTTTCAAAGATCTGAATGACATGCATATTGATCTATACGCATTTGAAGGGGTTCCTGGGATCATCCTCCCCACTCTAGCCACATCGGTGTCCACTCAGTTCCTCCATGGCTTTTTGCTTTTTGTTTTTGTTTTTTGGCATTGGGATTTTTCTTCGTATTATCCCGTCATCTAAAATGCTCTTTCCTCTGCTTTTGGAGTAGCCAGCTTCTCCTCAGCCTCCGGAGCTTGGCTTAAACGAACGAAGGTGAGACTTAGCTAACTTACCTACTTCATATAGTTACATTTGAGATACCATCAGTTGGTGAGCTGTACCATTATTTTATGTACCACTCAGAAAGCAAAATGCCACTCATATATCAAGCCTCATCTGTGGAATTGCACTTTAACATCAGAAATATTAAAATAGTTTTAAAATTGCATGCCCAGAATCAGTGAAATATGGCAAATTGGATTTTTTTATCATTGTACCTTGTTCACTTCTATCAAGCACTTATCACAGGTGTTAATAATATAATGAAATATAGAAAGTAGAATTTCTCTATTATTGTATATTGTTCATTTCTAGCAAAGAACTTATTACGGTTGTTCAATATATACTATCCATCTCAGACCTGCCTATTAACTGAAGGGTCCAGGATATCAGTGGTATGCATTGTTCATGATTCTATAACCAACCAGCAGCCAGTGCAATTCCTGGTCCTTGGCAAATGCCTCATAAATGGCTAGTGACTAGAGGAATGAGTGGAGGAAGCACTAGCCTGGAAAGTGAGAGACTTGGACTCAAGGTGTAAAAACCACACAGGTGGGTGTGGTTTTTACACCTGTAATCTCAGCATTTGGGAGGCTGAGGTAGGAGGATTGCTGAGAGTTCAAGGCCAGCCTGGACTACATGGGGGGGAGGGGGAGGGGGAGGGGGAGGAGGAGGAGAAGGAAGAGGAAGAGGAGGAGGAGGAGGAGAAGGAGGAGGAGGAGAAGGAAGAGGAAGAAGAGGAGGAGGAGGAGAAGGAGGAGGAAAGGAATGCTTTGTCTTTAACCAACTGGGTGTCCCTAAGCCAATTACTATGACTGCCTGGGCTCTGTTTCCTTGTCTATTTAGTGAGAAGATTGAACCTAGATATGTCCCAGAGCACCCCGCAGCTCTAATGTGCTAGAACCAAGTGAAGAAATATTTTCCAATTGTTTAGGTTCCATTTATGGAAAAGTGTCTTATTTCCACAAAGGCAAGAGGATTTGTGCCCTTCAGCCACACCATTACATTAGTGGATTTCTTCAAATCCCAATAAATCAGACAGGTGGGAATTCAGAGCAGCACAGAAGGCTACTTCAGCACTGGTTGGAGCTGCCCAAGCTATTCCCTGCAGTAGCATCAATAATAAATGAGGACCACTCAGCAGTGCAGGCAGGTGCCCACTCTGCTCTGTGAGGCAGAGAGAAAGCAGGTTTTTGAAGAAAGAAGCTCCTTGGCTCCCTACTGAGAGCCAGTAGTAGGATACTATGTCTCATGACATGGTATCCTACTACTAAAACATTTGATGATTCCTTATTTTCTCTTGCACCCTAGGCTTTATGATAAGAAAGCTGTATGTGGAGTCCAGGCATCAGCCTGAATGAGGGTGCACCAAATTCTTTCTAGAAAAAAGGGTCAGTTAATAAGTATTTCTAGCTTAGTGTGCCACATGGTCTCTGTAGCAGCTACTCAACTTTGCCACTTTAGCATGATACCATATCTAGCCTAATAGGAGTGGTTGTCTTCTGATAAAACTTTATTTTATAGGTAAAGGATGCAACTTGAGACCATACTCATAATTGAAACAAGTCAAATTCACACATGTAAACATCCTATTGTCTCCTTGGTGTAAGAAACTGAAAGAGTAAATAAAGCCTAAGATGTATAACAGATATTGTGAAACAGGAAGAAATTGTTCAAAAGGAAAAAGGAACTAGGAAATATACTGTATTGCAATTCAAAAAAAAAGGAACTAGGATGAGTCAAAGGGGAAAAGACAGAAGGGAAAAGGGAAAAAATGCAGGTCAATTATACTATTAGTGTTTCTTAGTTCATTGAAAAGGAAAGTTTGTGCTAATATCTGTTGGAGAAATTTTTATGCCCATATCTTGTATCCTGAGCATTTTAAATGTAACAACATGCAATGTATTAATTATTGTTATCCTCCTATTTTTTAATGAAATTTTGTTTTGCTTTTTTCCATGAAATAAAAAACAAAGAAACAAGAGGAACTTTATTGACGGAAACAGATGATGGGGTAGATTTGGCCTGTGGGTTATAGTTTGCCATCTCGGATATAGGATTCTACATTCAGAGTTCTTCAGGGTCATGAGTTGACTTGGACCATACCTTAGATTTCCCAATATCAAATGTGACACTCTCTCACCTGGGCTGAGGACAGCTCTTTCTTCATTTCCAGAGTCCATAGGATGGTAGCACACCAATGTGCTACAGGAAAATCTGCACCATCCATGTCTAAGTCCTCCTTCCCTGTCTTAGTCGAGCTATTGCACTAATCAGAGCAGAGCAGACAAAAAAGAAGATCATGTTTGGAAAATTAACTTCAGTTTGCCATGCGTTACTTATTTCTCTCCCCTTGCTCAAGTAGAAGTGCAGGAGTTTGACTCTAATCTTGCTCTCAAGGGTTCCTACAATCTACTTGGAGAGACAAAACATAAATATGTGAGAAGGTAAAATAAAATGCCTGGAAAACCTTTCAATGAAATAAGAAAATTTTTCTGTCCCTTTTCCAGGGAGCAAACAGTGACAATCCATCCTACGTGTAGTATTACACTAACCTGAGAATGAGAAACTCAATATTTCTTGAATCTAGTATAATCTGTTCCAGGTTCATCTACCCCCGATGCCTTGCTGTACTTTGCAGAGTAGTTTCACTGTTTTCTTTCCTGCTGCAGACAAGGCCTGCAAGTCCATCTGGGGTCTAAGAAACAAGGCACTTCAGTGCCTTTCTAGACAGAAACATTTGTCAGATACCATTAGTTATCTAAAACACAGAAAAGGATTGGAAATCAGTCCTTCTCTTTCTCTTGAGATCAAATTCTGGTCAAGGGCAGTTAATTAGACAGGTGTCCTCCTTACTGAAGAGGGTCAGCCTGAAGATGTGTAATCTGCCTGGCCACATTGAGGGGAAGGGCAAATTCTTGCCCTTAATTGAAATGAAACATTGGTTCATTCAACAAAACAGATGTCAAGTATTTACTTTGTGGCAGGTACTTGTGTTCCAGATGGATTGTGGTCTGAGATGTGCTTCTCCTATAGCAAAGACATCAGTCGAACGCCTCCAAGAGCAGGGTAACAGTGAACATAGACATACTCCATACTCTCATATAGCAAAAACACAAAACTAAAGCCACAAAGACAGCAATTCAGGAATTCTTTAGCTTTCATCTAACATTTTATATTTTTTAGTTAACTCTGCAAGTGAAATTACAGCCTTTCCCTAAGGAAGCAGCAGAGCAGAAAGTACAGTGCCCTTGATTGCTCCAGGTCATTTCCTTAGCCAGCTGGGTATGGCAGGTGTGTCCTGGTTCAGAGAACAGCAGCTGCCAGGCCTTGGCCGTGCTCCCCAGCCTTTTGCCTGGGATTACTTCTGCAGAATTCCACACTAGCCATGGAGATGGACTCTGTAATCAAACCACCAAAGGGCAAATGGGACCACTGATGAGGCTTCAACAAATAATCTGATCTCATCTCTTTATGAACTGCTGTGCAAGATCAGGAGCTCCTGGAGCCGGCTCTGCCAGCAGAAAGGTTACTGTAAGGAACAGAGGACCAGGCCAGAGCCCAGACTGGTACCCTAGGTGTGGAGCAGGATGCTTCTCACCATGCTGGCTCTGCCTAACCCCTGCACCTGTGTACTGGCTGCAGAAGCCTGTGCTCATTTCCAGTCATCTTCTTGGTTCTTCCATGGCGTTCTTGGCTCCCTTCCTCTGGCTCTCTTTCTGCTGGAATACTTTCCAGTTCTTAACAAACAGCCCTTCTGACAATTTCCACTCTGGTTGCTTTTTTGCAAAACATTGTAACTAGGGAACTTGGAGAGCAAACTCCAACCTCCCCTCCAATTCTGTGCCAGTTCCACCTGTCAGAACTCATAGCTCAGGTGCTGCAAGCAGTTGGTTTTCTGGGACAAAGCTGGAACTGAGTCTTCTACAACTTTGTATGAGAGATCTCCACACTCAGAAACCACCAGGAAAAGCAGCTCTAACCTCTGAAAAGCCAAAACCAATGAGACAGGTGAAATCATTCATTAGCAATCAGAGTGATTGTAATTGAGATTCTTATTAGGAACCTCAATGTAATTTTAAAGTAATCAGATGTTATAGTGAGATCCCTAAATTTGATTGGAATCATCCTATCTCTTGCCTCATGTTTTATTGTATATCCTAATATGCAGTATTGTCACAGGGTGGTACTACATTTGAAAAAGTGACTTCTTTAGCCCAGAGATATAAAAGACCCTGAATTAAGGGGAGAAATCCTGGATTTTCTTTCTGCCTCTGATTGTCACTTATTTCAAAGAGACAACTAATGAGGATGATGTTAGATTCATGGTCTGCATAGACCCACTTATTCCTGGGTTTGTACCACACACTCAGGCTTCCCAAATGGTAAAATGGATTTTATTATGGTCTCATCCATTCCTGTCTTTGGCACAACAACCAGCAAATATATGTCAGCTCCCAGCTTCCTGGTTATCTCCCATTTCCACATGTCTGATGGATGTCCAGTCTCTTTTCCCTGATTTGCTTCTGGATCTTATTAATCTGTTTTTCTGAGCGTGAATTAATCTTGAGATTTGCTTCAGACTGTGACCTCATCCAGTTTTTTTTGTAAATAGCTCTGTAGTCTTTGATGCATTCTCACTGAAATGAATTCAAATAATACAAAAAGGTACTTAGAGAAACATTTTAATATTACTTACCTGCCTACCACCTACAGCAAGGCACTGTTAAATTTTTGGTAACCATTCTATCAAGTCTCTGTCTGGATATATGCACACATATAAGTATGCAGACACAATTTTATAAAACTGGAATTTTACCGTTAATGTAGTTGTATAGTCTGCTTTCTTCTTTCAGTCATATGCTGTCAGAAGAAAGGATTCTCCCTGGGTCTCTTGTGCTCCTACACATTTTCCTAGGTGTGCTAAGAATATACAACCATTTCTCAGGATAACACCTGCAGCATAACATTGAGGAGCAACGTCTACCTTGTGGAGAAGAGCAGGCTTACTACCTGCTGCAGTAATTTGGGGGTTCTCAAGTTCATGGCATGATGGCAGCATGAGTGTTAGCACGTTAGTGCTGCTGCCCACAGAATGTGATGCAAACTCCTGTGCACAGCATCAGTCTAAACTGGTGGCACTGTCCCTCTGCTAGCTGAGTCACACGTGCTGATACATATGCTGCTGTGCCATAGGAGAACAGTTCTTCTTTGATCCAGGAATCTTACTCTTTTTTCAACAGCTGTGAACCAGTGACAGAAACCATGTGGTGGTTTATAATTAAGGTAAAACCAAATTATATGCAATACTCATCTTCGTCTTTTTATGTACAATATAGGTGGCATGGTTTACACCTAAAACATCCCCCAAAGTCTCACGTGTTCAGAGGTGTGGCTTTTGGAAGGTGATTATCATGAGGGTGCGGTGCTTGTCGGTGAATTCGTCCATTGATGAAACGGTAGCTCAATGTTCTGTTAGAAAGCAGGTGCGGGTTGGAGGTGGATCCCTGGTGCTTGACCTCAAAGGGTTAGCTAGGTTCTGTTGCCCCGGGTCCCTATCTTCTCTCTCTGCTTTTTGCCTGTGATGGTTGAGTAGCTTTCCTCAGAAACACTCTTCCACCCTGCTGTTTCTGCCTTGGAGCCAGTCAATTGCGCATGGACTGAGCCCTGTGAACCAAAAGAAACTTCTTCTGTTTTAACTTGTGAGTAACTTATTAGGTATTTTGTCCCAGAGTCAGGAAAGTAATTAATACAAGATTTAAATAACTTTTCATAGCGACATAGTATGTATGTGTGTGTGAGTCAGTATATGTAAATAGCCCTTTATTTTTGGACATCTCCCAGTTTACCTCTGCTTCTTTTCTTGTCTCCCTTTCTCTTTTCACTTTTCTCCCTTACTTCTTTCCTTTTATATTGTATGCAGTTCTGGAATAAATATTATCATGTAAGTATTTTTGTACACTCACACAGTGAGTTTCTCCTGAGGGTAAATTCTAGAAATAGAATTGCTGGATGGAGGGGTATGCTCATTTCTATATGTACTGCTATTAGAAACTATGATGGCATATTTTCCTAACTGTTCTTTATATAATGCAAATTTCACAAGTCTGTTTTTCTTAACATTTCTCAAATTTTATTTTAAAAAGATGTAATTTACAACAGTCTCAAAAATGTGAAGGATTTAGGAATAAAATTTGTAACAAAGGTACGAATTCCTTTTTGAGACTGTTTTTTTGAGACAAGGTCTTACTACATAGTTCAGGATGGCATTGAGCTCACTATGTAGTCCAGGATGACCTAAAACTCAAAGCAATACTCCTGCCTCAGCCTGTACTGAGATTACAGGCATGTGCCACCATGCCTGGCACAAAGGTACAAATTCTATGTGGAAAATTATAAAACTTTTCTTAATGACTATTGAAGACAATTATAGGATTCTCTTTGATAAGACTTGGTTGAGACATAGCCACCCTGGGATTTTTCTAGTAGGTCTTTCAGTTATGGTTTGGGGGGCAGGTTCTTCATTTGTGGGACAAATCTGGGAGATAGATAAGTCTGAAGTATGAAGGCTGGGAGTGGCTGTGCCTTGGAGGGGAAGTTCTCTAGGTTTAGGTGGCAAATCTCCAATTTGGGGTTTGAGGGCCAGTTCTATGGGCTTTGGGGGCAAATCTCCAGGTGGTGGCTTTGTAGTCATTCTGCCAGTTGTGATTTCTGAAAAATCTTGGGTGAGATGTTGGCTTTTTCTAGGGAGAGATGGTGGCTTTTTGTGTTTCTCTTAGTGCTACTTTATGAGGGAGTTTAGGATGAACTCTTGGGTCAAGGACAATCTTTGCAGAACTGGTGCTTAATTGTTTCAACAGTCACTCACATTTGAGAGGTCTGTCTTGACGATGATGGACCCACATTGTTACCCCAAGTAACTGTGCCTTTGTTTGGGCACCATGAGGTAGTGGGCTGAATGGATTTGGTAAGGTTCTCTCATGTCTGGGTGGTGAGGGAGGAGGCCTCTCCTTGGATAGGGTGGAGTTGCCACCAGAGGTCTGGGCACTTAGAGGCAGTGGTGAAGGTAGCCCAGTTAGACCTTTCCTGGTGGTCTCAGGAGGCAGGAGAGAGCCTCTGAGGTTGGTGACATGGGTGAGTCTTCTCAAGGGGACAGACATCTGGTTGGTGAAGGCTCCATAGGAGAGCTGTTGCTTGTCCTGTGGAGTGCTAAATCCTGGCAGTGCCAGTTTGTCCTGGGGGAAGATGCTGGAAGAGTGCCAGAAGCTCTGGGTCTGCTGGGGTCTGTGTGAGTGCCCTTTCTTGAGTAGGCTTGGTTGATCATCCAGGTCATCATCACTGTCATCCATCTCTTCCTATCAAAAGTTCTACTCATTCAACATGGATAAGAGGGTTGAACTTACCAGATTTAGTCTTGGAAAGTAGGTCTTCATGCATGGTAGTTTTGAGTCTCTGCTATGTCTAAGGCAGTTTCTTCAGTTTAGTTCACAATGCGCACAGTGCTCTTGCCTCTGAGAAGCTTCAGAGACTCAGGTTTGCTGTACACAGTACAGCAGAGGGAACTTTCCCATAAATACCTCCTTATCCAGGTTCCTACAGTTTTGTACAAGGAAGTCAACCAAATGGACAGACGTCTGGTTTGTAGTTCATACACCAAGATCAAGGGCCATCTCCTTAAGCTCTTGTCCAGATTCCAGCAATGGCTAGTTCCATTAGTTCTGCCCCATTTGCATAGACTTAAATCAGTACATGTCTCTTCTTTGCTGTTTGTCACTACTGGTATTCATACTACATAATTCTGCTCTAAATCCCTGGGTTTGATGGCTTCAAGCAACTCATTCAACTTAGCTGATCAGGAGGAACAGACCTTCCTTCAGAATCTATAGGTTTACATGCTTTGTGGTGATATACTCTCTTTGTATAGTTGTATCACTTCAGGGAGTGGGTTTTGGTGAGGGGCTGGATAATTTGCTTCTATAGTTTCATAAAAATATTGTTTCCTACATTCTTGGTCAGCAAGAGTTCAGAAATTTCTGATTTGCTTAGTGCTAAAGACCAAATGTGAGAAAGATGGACCCCCATTTACCTGTGGATGCCAGAACATTCTATACAGGTCAAAATACCCAAGTTGGTTGAAACAGTGTGGGTTCTGACAAGCCACAGTTGCAGCAACATTGTTCCAAGAAAGTCACTTGACATCCTCAGAGATGAATTTCATCAGATCTTCCAAGTTGTTCTCCCCTGTACTCTGCTTACTTCAAAGGCCATGGTTAGGGTCTCTTCTTTGCTATTTGTCAATATTGATATTCATGCTACATAATACTCATTTTCTTTCTGAAAATGATACATCCTTCTATGTGATGTCACCTCAAAGAACTTCTTGTCCTCAGCATTTGGCTTCGCTTGGTAGGTAAGATGGTTCAACTTGACTGGCTTCCGGTTAGAAGCTATGTGTGAGAGTCAGAACCCCATCCCTAATGGCACACGTCCTTCTCTGCCACGTTTCCCAGAGCCCATCACTTTTTTTAGTAGGTGCCCCTTCTTGTCACTGCTGTACTCCTTATCACTCTGTAGCTAATGCATGCTGTACCCTCCTTGCCAGCTCTGGGAATTTTTTCTCTGATCAAGCTGAAGAGCAGATTTTACTGAGTCTTAGAGTTTAGTTAACTGTTGCTTCTCTTTATCCTAGGTCTGTTTTATGTTATGTAAGTCAGCAGCCAGTTTTTCAATGTATTGTTTCAAGTTATTAACTGTTTTCAAACCATCTTGACAGACATTGCACTGTGTGTGACAGTACTTTATAAAATTCTGCAGCAGGACTTCTGGGAAGATGGCAGAATGGTAAGCGGCAACAAATCAGCTTCTTCAGGATTCAGAATCCAGACACTGGAAAATAACAAATTGGGGAAGAAAAGAAGGATCAAGTTGGATCCCTGGGACTGGGAAGGATCTAAAGGGAAAATTGGAGTCCACAGAGAAATTAAAGAGACAGGCCACGATGCAGAAAAGGAAGGGGCAAGCTCTACTTGCTGTCTGGCTCCTGACTTGTGGTGTGAGAAAGGAAGACTGAATGTACAGAGACACAGTGAAAGCTGGTGACTCCAGAAGCTTTCAGAGAAAAACCACCAATAAAAGAAAGCAGCAAATACTGTGCACTACATCAGCAAGTGAGTGACTCCAGTCCAAATGACTGCCATATTCTCTGGAGAAAGGGCTTGGTTGGATGTCATTCTAGGGAGAGGTTACCTGAACCTTGGACTCAAAGCAGCTGTGGGTTGGCTTCATTTCAGCACTTCCTGTGTTAAAATCCTACAGTGACTAACTGGGTGAGGGAAAACCGTAGCAGACACACATGGTCAAGGAGCTGTGATCGGGCTGTTAAGAGACACCCAAGTGTTAAAAACTGAACAACCCAAGCCCCACCCTTATGACCAAAGACCAGGATCAACTTGTATTTCTCTGGGTTTGAAAGTCCCAGAACCATCACCCTACCTTAATCCTACTGCCAGCTTGCTGGGATTATCCAGCACAAATCCAGGCTCAAACTGCCCCTTTGTCTACCAGCAAGAGCAGTGTCACACTGCCATAAAGTTGTAGACCTCCAGAGGAACCACAAGCGTGAAGTCACAGAGAAATTTCTGGCTTTTTTCTCTTTGCTTCTGAGTTTTGTGTTTATTTTTTTGCTTGCTTGTTGTTTTTTTGTATGAACATTGTTTCTAGGGTTTTTTTTTTTTGCTTTGTTTTGTTACTATTTTTGTTTTCTCCTCTTTCTTTCCCTCCTGTCTTCTTCACTAGTTTCCTGAGGCTTAGGTAATCTTCCTTTGTCTTTCAACCTTGCTTCTAATCTTTTCCTTTTCTCATTTCTGTATTTTGTTGTCTACTCCCTGTTACATTTTCTTCCTTTAAGGTAAAATTTCCCTCCTGAGTGGATATTTGCTGATTTTCTGATTTGTCTTAGATTTTGTTATATACTTATACATCTTGCATTAGGGTTAAAGGTAGGAAATTATTACTTATCAGAGTTTGTCATTTTTTGTCCATTATGTTATTGTTATTACTGATTGTACTACTTTATCCATGGTCACATAGTTGTGATCAGCTGATCTTCCTTGTATGCCAATACCTAGAGCATCTGAGGGTCTAAAAAAGGTACTATAGAGATGATGACCACAATGAAAGAAATGGTTAGTGAATACAGAGTAGATATAGACTAAAAAAATAGAATAGTTTAGGAAAGACATGGAAACCATGACTACCCAACATAGAAAAGACATGGATTCCATAAAACATACTCATATAGACATCCACAAGATTAAAACTTCTATTGAAAGTATAGGCAACAGAGTCAATCAATGTGAAGACAGAATATCAGATCTAGAAGTCAGGGTTGTAGTTAGCAACCATCAAAAGAAAGACTTCTTAAAAATAAAAGGGACCATGAAAAGTAAAAACAACAGCTTCTAAACAATGCAAAGAAGACTACTATAAGATTAATTGGAATAAATTAATTGATTCAATTAATTAATTAAATGGAAAATCAGAAAATAGCACAAAGGCATAAAAAACCTATTCACAGAAGTAATAGTGAAAAGTTTCCAAGCAAGGAAAAGGAATTTGACATCTGGGCATGTAGAACTCCAGTCATGATCAGAAAAAAACCACCCCAGGCCATATAGTAGTCAAGATTCTAGAAATTCAACATAAGAACAGAATACAAAAAGCTGTTAGAGAGGGGCCAGGGAGATACCTCTGTGGCGGAGCACCTGCCTGGCAAGCACAAAGTCCTGAGTTCAATTTCCAGCATCAAAAAATAAATATTTTTTAAAAACTGTTGGAGAAGAGAAACAATTATGAAAAACCCATCAGAATCATAGCACATTGTCAGTACAAACCCTTAAGTCCAGGATAGTTTGAAGCAAAGTATTTCAAGTCCTAAAAGAAAACAACCTCCAACCCAGGTTGATATACTCCACAAAACTATCTTTCAAAATTGATGGAGAAATAAGATACTTCCATGATAAAGAACACCTGAAGAAATCTGTGACCACCAAACCAGCTTTCCAAAAAGTTCTGAAGGATATTCTAGAAAAAAACAAAAATGACAACAATTCTAAGAATTCCAATAGAATAAAATCACCAGGCAAGGCAAGCAATTAAATAGAAGGGAAAGAAAGGGAACTAACAAAAATAAAATAATATAATGACAAGGATAAGTAAATATCTATCAGTTATAATCACCAATGTGAACAGTCTCAGTTCACCAATCAAAGGTAACAGATGGGCACAATGGATCAAGAAACAAGATCTAACAATATGGTTCATAAAAGAAACATTTAGTTCAAAAAGAAATGCATAGACTGAAAGTCAAAGGATGGAAAAGAATACTCCATGCAATAGGAACCTAGAAAAAAGTAGGGGTAGCTACTTTATTTGTAGACAAAGTGAAATTCAAGCCAAGATTTAGAAGAGATGAAGGTTACTACATACTTGTTAAGGGGACAATCCAACAGTAAGAGATAACAATCATAAATATATATGCACTGAATATCAGTGCACCCAACTATATAAAATGAACTCTAATAAATATGAAAAAGCTGATGAATACTAATACAATTGTAATAGGGGACCTCAATATTGTACTGTCACAAATAGGAAGAACAATTAGAAAAAAATCAATAAAGAATTGTTAGAGCTGAACCAAACCTTTGAACAAACGGACTTAGTAAATATCCACAGAGTGTTCTACCCAACAACTAAATACACACACTTCTCAGAAGCACATGGGACTGTCTCCAAAACAGACCACATATTAACTCATATAATATGCTTATGTAAATGCTAAGGAATTGAAAATATCCCATGCATATTATCAGACCATAGTGGAATGAAATTGAAAACCAATGACAAAAGAAACCACAAAAACTATATAAACATGTGGAAATTAAATACTATCCTCCTGAACAACCAATGGGTCACAAATGAAATTAAAGAAGAAATTAAACAGTTCATACAATTAAATGATAATGCTGATAGGATATACTGAAACTTATGGGACACAGTGAACGCAGTCCTATGAGGAAAATTTATATCTGTGAACTCCCACATCAGAAAAACAGCAAGCTCAAGTAAATAACCTAACCTTGAACCACAAGGATCTAAAAAAAGATGAGCAAGTTAAAACCAGAGCTCATAAATGGGAGGAAATTAAAGAGATCGGGCAGAAATTAATGCAATTGAGACCAAGAAAATAATATAAAGAATCAATGAATTGAAGAGTTGGTTCTTTGAAAGACTAAATAAAATAGACAAACCCTTAGCCAACCTTATCAAAACAAGGAAAGATAATAAATACTCAAATCCTTGCAAGTGAGATTGAAAAGGGTGAAATTACACAGGTGAAATCACACAGGTCCTGCAGAAATCCAGAAGATCATCAGTACCAATTTGGAGGACCTGTACCCCATAGGATGGAAAATTCAGAAGAAATGGACAGATTCCTAGATACATATGAATTAGCAAAGCTAAATTGTCCTTGACCTGTCTTTCACCAACTGATTTAAGCCCTAACTCTACCCACAGGTGCTGCTTACTCATGATGGGGCCTGTGTCTTCCTTAGGCTACACTCACCACTGTGTTATCTTGATTATTCCTGTTGCCAGTTGCCTTCCTCTTCCCACTGTCTATTTTTCTGAACTACCTGAAGGGAAGGTGCCCGTGAGGACAAACAAAGGGACACCTCTGTGCTTCAATTTTCTCTCCCACATTTCAGAAGAACTATTAACTTTGACTTCATCTCCACCCAGTTAGAATCATTCCCTTTTATAAACCACAAGGAGGAAAGTATCTGCTTTATTCTTCCTTCTTCCTTTCAAGTATTAATTTTCATACATAGTGCCTAGAAGCATTGCTCTACTCCCTTATTCCAGGGAAACCCTGTCACAGCATCAGAGAACTGGCCACAGGTTGCTACGAGGTCAAAAAGAGAGGCAGACATATCCAGAACTGCCTAAAATGCAATTTATTGAGGACTTATAAACACAAGTGTGTCTTGGCTGGTGGTAGCACAGGTGGATTAGAGGGAGGAGCTTATACAGTGGCCAGGACAAAAAGAACTTTCATCCAAGGCAAAGTGTATCTGGTTTATCTCAAACTAACGTCAATGATGTCATACACATTCTTGGCACTAATGGTGCCAAGGTCTGGTTGTAAAATCTGACAAACCACTTTCATGGTTTTGTTATTTATAGTATGCTGAGAAACTGTGTGGGAAAAACAGACCAGGGTTACTGAGGGCCGATTATGGTGATTGTGATCTCAAGTGGCTCCATTCAGGTCAAGCTAAATCCCCACACCTGCCTTAGCTGTCCAAGTGTTATAAAAAAAATAGCCTCCATAAGAGAATTCCTTTGAAACTGCCTTTTAAAAGAAATAGTGCCAGCCAAATTAAACAGAACATTGTGACCCTAAGTATGGTTCTGAAAGAGTTCACCCGGTGTTTATGATGCACCGCTCCCAGCTGTCTTTCTGCGCACTTCCGCCCCAATCATGTTCACTTCCCCCGCAGATCCCAGCATGCCTTTGCCCTCCATCCTGCAACGATACTATCCCCCTTCTCTAGCATCAAGGGTGTCCTTCATTTTAAGCCAAATAGGTATTTATTTTAAAGACAACAGTTATGAAAAATGAAAGAAAGAAGAAAGTTAAGGGTTGTTTCCTGTAAAACATGTTTACTCTGCATAATATTCCATCATGGGGCTCCTTCAAAATCATGACTGAGCTGCAATTTTGATGTGGTTTAATTTATAATAGTTCTCTGTTATGCAAACCTATTGCTTCACTGATGTTAAACCCTAACTGTATAGGAAGGAAAGGAAAATTCAAAATTCAGCTCAGACTTGGAAATTAAGTCAGCACCAAGACAGTAATTTACAGCCTGTTGGTACTTGGTATAAGGGGGAAAAACCACTCAACTCTCTTCTTGGTTTTCTTTTTTTTCTCTTTATTTTCCTTTTCTTTTTCTCTCTCCTTTTTTGAGGGGGTTCTTCATTCCTGTTTTTTATTTTTAAAATAAAGGTATAATTATAGTATAATACAGCACAACTTTTAAATGCATTGCTTGATGAACTGATATGTATATTGACCTATTTAATCAAATACTCAGATCAAGACACAAAAAATTCCCAGTAGTCCAGAATACTTTCCACCCATTTTTTGCTGATCTTCACCCTTGAGAAGTGACCACCATTCTGATCCGTGTTAATACAGATTGGCTTGCCAAGTTCCCTAAAAAATAGAAGCAATAGTTTGTAGTGTTTGGTGGTATTTGCCTAGTATAAGATTTATGAGTTGTATCTACATTGTGTTTAGCACTAGTTCATTCAGTATTATTTCTGTGTGGTATTTCCTCAAATACCTATACCAATATTTATTTGTCCTTATTTCTATTGAGCAATTGGGCTTGTTCCTAGTTTGGGCAATTATAAATAAAATGGTTATGTGTATTTTTGTAACAGATCTTTTTGTGACCATTGACACTCATTTCTGTTGAATAAATAAGCAGTAAAAAAAATAAATAGGCGGTAAATTCTGTTGTTCAGTCATAGCTTTAGGGATAAGGCACAACAGGTATTTTTTTGTTTTTCAAGTCACTGACCCAATTTACATTGTCAGAGACAATGAAGGAGAGTTCCAGGTGCTCTACGTCTTTGTAAAAATTTGTCAGTTCTTTAAATTTAGCTACTTTGGAGGGAGTTTCCCAGTTCTCCATTAGCTTTACTGTCTCTCTATCTCAGTGCATCTGATACCTGAGATTGTTCGTTCTCAAGTTTATTGGGAATTTTACTTGACAGAACAGAAATGAAAGTATTATTAAAAGCTAGAAGCCATGCAAATATTGGGTATCATGGTAAGAGAAGAACATGTTTATACACAGAACACAGATTCTTTCTATTTTAGCTTGGTTTAGATGAAGACTCAACGATCACCTCTCCAACACTGTTATTTCCCCCAATGAAACAGAAAAGTGAGGCTCACAGAGGAATTGCCTTAGGATAATGGCAGAGGCACAATTAAAGCCTCCTGACTCCCAGCATAGTTTTTCCTATTTATGCTGCCTTCTAAAAGCCCAAAGAGGTGACTAGATTTCCTCAACTGCTATTCTGGGGTCAGTGTGGTTGGGGACAGTCCAGACATTGTTTCTAGTACCCAGCCATCCATGTATTGCACATTTAGGTCTCTGTGATAGCTCAGTGATTCAGAGAATTCTGCTGAGCCCATTGTACTTCTGATCTACAAAAACTGGGAGGTGATAGATGTGTGCTATTTAAGGCTGTTAAAGTTGAAGTATTTGTTTCAGTGGCAATAGAAAACAAACACACCGAGAGTTCATTATTGAAACTGGGAACACCAATTTCTGCCCTATTCTGGAAAAACAAAAGGTTCTTCATGCAGCTGCCTCGTTGACTGCAACAGAATTAAGCAGACTTGTGAACTTAATAAAATTGACAAGTACACAGTAGAGAACAGATGTAGTCCTACAGAAAGAACATGAGATTTGAAATAGAAAGGTCTTTGTTTTAAAAGTGTGTGGTGGCTCTGCCCATAGGTCAGTTACTCAGGCGACCAATGAGAAAAGATTGCCTCAATCCAGCCGTTCAAGACCAGCCTGGATAAAACCAACACAAAACAAAAGCCTTTCACTTCAAATTCCAGTTCCATATGAATTATTTAATCTTTCCGACCACAGTTTTCTCATCTGTAGAAAGAGATAATAATTTTTATTGCTAAGGCTGCTGTGAACTGTCTGGGCTACCACTATTATTGTTATTATTATGAACAGTTTGGCTTCCACAAAGCCTGAGAGGCAGGTGTGGAAAGCCAGCTCTTTCCTGTCCCACTTCAACCTGAACTGCAATGCCTGAGTTCATTTTGAAAAAGGTTCCCCGAAGGAATCAAACCCCCACCACCTCTGAAACACAGGCAGGCCTCCTCCTTTTCCCTTGCTTGCTAAGAGTTCTCCACTTTCTTGGAAACTTTCCCTCTTGAATAACTCTTCCCTCACATCTAATCCCTGCTTTGTTTAGGCCTGAGTCATTTATTATCTGAGCCAGTGCTATGGTTTGGATATGGCTTGAGTGTGGCCCCCCCAAAATTCATGTGTTGGAAGTTTCATCCTCGGTGTTGCTCTGTTGGTTGCTGGTTAAGAGGTGTGGCCTAGTGGAAGGTCACTGGAGGTGCCACACTTGAAGGAATTAATGTAGTTGTCAAGGGACCCTGGTTAGTTCTCAAGAGAGCGGGTTGTTATGAAAAGAACAAGCCTGGCCCTTCAATCCCTGTGGCTTCTTGACTCACCATGTAATCTGTCCTGCACATGTCCCTGCCACTGTGTGCCATCTGCCCTGGAGCCCTCACCAGAGGACAAACAGATGCGGCTTCAGGAGCTTGGAGCAGCCTCCAAAATTGTGAGCTCAGTAAAACTCTTTTCTTTATAAAGTACATACCTTTAGAGTTTTGTTGTTGTTACTGGTTTTTTTTTTTTTTTTTTTTTTTTTTTTTTTTTTTTTTTTTTTTTTTTTTTTTTTTTTTTTTTTTTTTTTTTTTTTTTTTTTTTTT
>PVLD010017271.1:0-20824 GCA_004027595.1 Dinomys branickii | reverse complement strand
CAGCCGGGTATTTTGGTTTTTATAGCGTTAGCAAACAAAGATAGCAGCCATGGCAGTTTTAACCATTCTCTTCCTTCAACCACAGGATCTCCCCAAAACTCAGTTTTCTTATTTGAAAATGTAAGCTACTATTCTCCTCAGGTTGTAAGAATGAAATGATGATTGTGAATATTTTCAGTGAACCTTAAAATACTGAGAAAATACGGTGTAACAGGAGGCAGTCCACAGAGATCCACTTACCCCCTGTTAAAGGAGGGGAGTATGGCACCGAAAGCCCATGGGCCCCCCTGTTCCTTCGGCCTTCTCTTCTCTCCTGTCTCTCTGCCTCTCTTTCATCATCTTCCTTTGTTCCCTAGCTCACGGGGCAGTCTGACCACCCACAAAAGTTCCTCATTTATTTTCTTCCCCTTCATCCTAAGCGTCTAGACACTCTTACTAGATTATTTATTTTTATTTATTTATTTTTATTTTAAAACTAAAAGAAAAAAACATTAACAAACAGACACACAGTGGCACAAGAACAGTACAAAAACTGAATTACAGATAAGGTGGCAGGGGATTTACAATGGTTGTTGTATTTACACATTGATAACTCCAAAGTGTATGCTCGGGATAATACAAATAGACATACAAGACTGATTAAACAACATCATTCATTGTTCCTTACATCAAAATGACATGAGACAATAGTGCAACCATGTTAGCCATCCTGCACATACATGCACATTTACATAGCTATCCCTTTCTTCCCCTTCTCCTTCCCTTCATCCTGACTGCTCTTTACCTCTGAGCAGTCTCCCTTCATACCTCCCAATTTACATTCCCACCTCCAGGTTCCTACACTAATGACACAATGCGCTGTTTGCACATGCACATCTGATTTACCTCACTTATGAGTATGGTCTCTAATTGCAACCATTTGCCTATAAAAGCCTCAAGCTTGTCTTTCTTTATGGCTGAATAATATTCCATTGTATAAAAATGCCACAGTTTTTTAATCCAGTCCTCTGTGGATGGACATTTGGGTTGCTTCCACAATTTAGCTATTACAAATTGTGCTGCTATAAACATGGGTGCACATATATCACGGTGATATGATGTTTTCAGATCTTCTGGGAAAATACCCAGAAGAGGAATAGCTGGGTTCAATGGAACCTCTAGACCTAGTTTGCTGAGAAATCTCCAAACTGATCTCCACAGTGGTTTCCCCAGTCTGCATTCCCACCAGCACTGCAGAAGACTTCCTATTTCTCCACAGCCTCGCCAGCATTTGTTATTGGATGATTTCTTGATGTTGGCCAGTCTTACTGGAGTGAGATGAAATCTCAATGTTGTTTTTATTTGCATTTCTCAAATGACTAAAGATGTCGAACATTTTCTCATATATTTATTTGCCCTTTGTATTTCTTTATCTGCGAAGTGTATATTCATCTCAGATGCCCATTTCTGGATTGGGTCTTTGATTTTGGACAGGTTCATGTTTTTTAATTCTTTGTATGTTCTAGATAGAAGGTCTTTGTCCAAGGGACAGCCAGTTAGGATTTTTTCCCAATCTGTGGATTTTCGTTTTGCTCTGCTGGTGATTTCTTTAGATGTGCAAAAACTTTTCAGTAAGATGAGGTCCCAGTTATTGATTCTTTGAAGTGTTTCTCTTGCAGTTTGATTTTTGTTCATGAACTCTCTGCCTACTCCTATGTCTTCAAGATATTTACCTACTTTCTCTTCTAATAGGTTTAGTGTTTCTGTTTTAATATTGAGATCTGTGATCCATTTTGACTTGAGTTTGGTGCATGATGATAGACTTGGGTCTATTTTCAGTCTTTGGCAAGTGGCAAGCCAATTTCCCTAGCACCATTTATTGAAAAGGCTATCTTTCTTCCAGTGAGCTTGTTTGGCCCCTTTGTCAAAGATTAGGTGGCTGAGTGTGTTTGTGGTTGCGGCTGTATCTTCCAATCTGTTCCATTGATCCTCAGGTCTATTTTTTAGCCAGTACCAGGCTGATTTTATTACAGTAGCTTTGTAGTATAATTTCAGGTCAGGGATTGTAATTCCACCTGACTTGTCCTTGTGGCCCAGAATTGCTTTTGCTACTCTCAGTCTCTTCTGGTTCCAGATGAATTTAAGGCATGTTTTCTCTAGATCTGTGAGATATGCTAATGGTAGTTTAATGGGAATTGCATTGAATCTGTACAACAATTTTGGTAGTATGGACATTTTCACAATGTTGGTTCTTCCGAACCATGAGCAGGGAATGTTTTTCCATTTATTGAAATCCTCTTTGATCTCTTTTTTCAGAGTACTGTAGTTTTCATTGAACAGATCTAAAACTCTTTTGTTAGATTGATTACTAAATATTTCAATTTCTTTGATTGTAAAAGGTATGGGTTCCTTAATTTCTCTCTCAGTCTGTTTGTTGTTTGTGTATAGGAATGGTAATAATTTTTGGATGTTGACTTTGTATCCAGCTACTCTGCTGAATTTGTCAATTAATTGAAGGAGTCTTCTTGTGGAGTTTTTGAGGTTTTCCATGTAAAGTATCATGTCATCTGCAAATAGTGATAGTTTTACTTCTTCCTTTCCTATCTGTATTCCTTTTATTTCTCTATCTTGTCTAATTGCTCTGGCTAATGCTTCCAGAACTATGTTGAATAGTAGTGGTGACAGTGGACATCCTTGTCTTGTTCCTGTCTTTAAAGTGAAAGCTTTCAGTTTTTGTCCATTTAGTATGATGCTGACTGTTGGTTTGTCATAGATGGCTTTAATTAGATCGAGGTAGAGGCCATCTATTCTTATTTTTTCTAGGGTTTTTAACATGAATGCATGTTGGACTTTATCGAAAGCCTTTTCTGCATCTATTGAGATGATCATGTGGTTTTTGTCTTTGGCTTTATTGATATGGTATATTACATAATTGATTTGTGAATATTGAACCATCCCTGCTTCCCTGGAATAAATCCAACCTGGTCATGGTGTATAATTTTCCTTGTGATTCACTGCATTCTATTTGCTAGTATTTTATTGAGTATCTTTGCATCTATGTTCATTAGGGAGATTGGCCTATAGTTCTCTTTCTTGATTGGGTCCTTCTCTGGTTTTGGTATCAGTATAATACTTGCCTCCAGAAATGAGTTAGGGAGAATTGCTTCCTTTTCAATTTCACTGAAGAGTTTGAGGAGTGTTGGCATTAAATCTTTGCTGAATGTTTTATAAAATTCTGCGGTGAATCCATCAGGTCCTGGGCTTTTCTTTGTCAGTAAGTTGTTAATGACATTTTCAATCTCATTAATTGATATTGGGTTGTTCAGGGTTTTTATATCTTCCTGGTTCAACTTTGGTAATTTGTACATTTCTAGGAATCTGTCCATTTCTTCTGAGTTTTCTATCCTATTGGAGTAAAGATCCTCAAAGTAGGTATTAGTGATCTTTTGAATGTCTGTAGGATCTGTAGTGATTTCATCCTTTTCATTCCTTATTGCGTGAATTTGAGTTCTTTCTTTTTTTGATAAGATTGGCTAGAGGTTTATCAATTTTATTTACTCTTTCAAAGAACCAACTCTTTGATTCACTTATTTTTTGTAGAGTTTTCTTTGTCTCAGTTGCATTAATTTCTGCTCTAAGCTTTATAATCTCTTCCCTTCTTTGGGCTTTTGGCTTGACTTGTTCTTCTTTTTCTAAAAGTTTGAGGTGCAACATTAAGCTATTTATTTGTTCTCTTTCTGTTTTCTTTCTGTGTGAGTTCATTGCTATAAATTTCCCTCTAAGGACTGCGTTCATTGCGTCCCACAGATTCCTATAAGTCGTATTTGTATTTTCATTTGTTTATAGGTATTTTTTAATTTCTTCTTTAATTTCTTCTGTGACCCATTGGTTATTCAGGAGGTTGTTGTCTAATTTCCAAGTGTTTATGGAGTTTTTGGAATTCCCTTTGTCATTAATTTCCAATTTCATTGCACTGTGGTCAGATAATATGCATGGGATAATTTCAGCCCTTTTGCATTTAGGTAGGTATGCTCTATGAGCTAGAATGTGGTCTATTTTAGAGAAAGACCAATGTGCAGCTGAGAAAAATGTGTATTCTGATGTTTTTCCATTTATTGAAATCCTCTTTGATCTCTTTTCAGAGTACTGTAGTTTTCATTGAATAGCTCTTTTACCTCTTTTGTTAGATTGATTACTAAATATTTCAATTTCTTTGATGCTTTTGTAAAAGGTATGGGTTCCTTAATCTCTCTCAGTCTGTTTGTTGTTCGTGTATAGGAATGCTATTGATTTTTGAATGTTGACTTTGTATCCAGCTACTCTGCTGAATTTGTCAATTAATTCCAGGAGTTTTCTTGTGGAGTTTTTGGGGTTGATGGTTATAACTGTTATACATTGGCTTATTCTTGTCATGCTGTTACTTGATGTTGCTTTCCTACTTTTGCTGTTTAATTTCTTGTTCTGCTTAAGGGTTCCTTTCTATTGTTCTTGGGACTGTGGTCACCTTTTCCTCTGTCTAGAATATCTTTCAGTAGTTTTTGTAATGTTGGTTTGGCACTCATGAAGTTTTTCAGTTATTCTTTGTCATGGAAATATTTTATTTCTCCATTCAATTTGAAGGATAGTTTTGCAGGATACATCAGTCTGGGTTAGAAGCTGTTTGATCTCAGAATCTGTAATACCTCGCTCCAAGCTCTTCTTGATTTCATGGTTTCTGTTGAGAAGTCTGCTGTCATTCTGATGGGCTTTCCTTTATAGGTGATCTGTTTCTTTTCTTTAGCAGCTTTTAATATTGTGTTCTTTTGCTCCATATCTGGGATCTTGACTATTATATGTCTGGGGGTGGTTTTATTTGGGTTGTGGTTCATTGGAGTTCTATATGCTTCATTTACCTGCACATCAGTATCTTTTACCATGCTTGGGAAAATTTCTGCTATTACTTCTCCAAATATTCTTTTTATGTCATTTGTGTTGCCTCCTGCCGTTTCACTGATTCCTATTACTCACACATTATTTCTATTTGCTTCATCTTGCAGCTGATGGATTGATTTCTCCTGGTTCCTTGATGACTTTAAGAGATCTTTCCTTTCACAATTGTTAGCTGTCATGCTGTCTTCAGGATCTGAAATTCTATCTTCGGATTCATTCAAGCAGTTTTGCAAGCTTTCAGTGACAGTTTTCATTTCCTGGAAATCTCTTTGAGACTGTTTCATGTGTTCTAATTCATTCCTGAATTGCTCATGTAACATTTCCATTTGTTGCCTTTGATCTTCTAGTCTTTTATCTGTTTCTTCTCTCTATGTGCAAAGCATTTCTTCCATTATTATTTTCATTTCACTTTTTGCCTGAGAGATTATTTCAGATTTAATCTCATCTATGGCCTGATGGAGTTGTTTCTTTACTTCAGATGTGATCATTTCAGAAATTTTAGGTATGTGGTTTCCTAGTTCTCCTATATCATTGTGTCCTGTACTTGTTCTGGGTGGAGTTGTGTTCTGAGACTGCATTTTGCCCCTTTGTCTTGTCATTTTGAATGTTAGATGACTAGTACTGAGCTACTTACTACCCAGGCAGGTCACAAAGTACTCTAGGGATCCTAGTTTACCTGGATGTCAAACTAAACCCAGGGTGGTAGCAGACCGTGGACCACTGGGCCCAGGGACCCCAGGCAATTGCTGGGGTGCGTGGCTCAGACCACACCCACGATAGTGGGGGAGTGCTGGGCTTTGGTACCAGAGTGTCCAGTGTGTGGACGAGAAGCATGTGAGCCTCAGCTTTAAAGCTTATGGTGGTTAGGCAGCGACTTCTGCTTCTGGATACTCAGGTAGCTGGTCAAGGGGGAGCAGGGCTCTCCTCCCAACCCTGAGGACCCCAGAGCCCGAGACTGATTCCACAGTGCAGGTCTCAACCACCAACAGGGACGGGCCCTCCCAGTTGGAGCTACTTCCTAACTCTAAGGTGTGGAGCAGAACCCAGGTGTAGGCCTTACCAGAGGAGAAGGGTTGCGCTGCTCATGTGGCATCACAAGTCAGCCTCTGTCACTGGAGAAAGGTCTGAGTCACAGAGCTGAGATGCAGGCCGGAAACGCCACACTGCTTAGATGTCAGCACAGGTCAGCCTCCGTCCCTGGAGCAGATTATTTGTTTTTAAAAGTTATAGCTAAACCTTTTTAATTTTCAAAAGTTCCAGTGCTGTTACATGCTTTAGAAGCTAACACCAAACACTTTTTCCTGTGCATTGGGCCTTTGTGAATTAGCTCCTGCCTCTCCTCAGCCCCAGCCTCCACTTCACTGCCGTTGAGGGAAACTTCTTTCAGTCTCCACCACAGCAGCTGCTGCTCCCTCTTGCTGGAAAACCTGCTCCTGACACCCTCTAGCTGATAAGTCCCCACCTCCCTTGAGATTAGGCTAGAATATTACCTCCTCCATTCACACTCTCCAAGCTCCAAAAGCAGTAACTATAGTGTGCACAGGCATGTGTATGTACTGAAGTGTGTACATACTGAGTGAGAGAACGTGTGTATGTCAAGAAGCTAAAATTATGACCCTCATCAAGATATAAAATAAACTTGTGCTAAAGACTTTGTTGATTCAGGAATCAATGAGGGAACCAGATGTCATAAGCAATCCAAAGGAGAAATTTTTAAAAGCACAAATTTATAGAAGGGAAGGAATGTTGCAGTGAATGCACACATGGGGTGGAGCTCCTTCTTCCCAAGCTGGAGGAAAGTCTGTGAAACTTCCACCAGACAGGGATGAGTTTGCATGTCTGAAGACGAGTTATCTTCCATTGCTATCAGTTATCTCAGCATCAGATACGCCAGTGTCCTTCAGCAACTAGATAATGCATAGCTTGCCACAGAAGCACATTTTCTTCCTACAGCCTCAATACATGCCTAACAAATCCCACTTGCCTCTCTCAGAGGGCAGCTGCTAGCATGGGGCAAAAAGATGCTAGGTTCATGTAGAAGAGAGCTGCCTTCATCTCTCATGACATATAGGGTTGGCTACAGGACTTGGGAGAAAATGTATCTTGGACCTCTGGGAGCAGAGGGAGAGGAGGAGTTTCTACAAACACTGTTTTGGTGCATGGTGGCCCGGATTTTCATGAAAACCTACGTGAATTTTATGAAGCACATCTGATGTCCTGTCAGATTTACTAAAATAGAGTTTTAACTCATAAATGAAAACTAAAAGTGGGACAAAACCTAAAAGAGATACAGAATTACGGAAAAGGGAGAGAGGAATAGTTAGATTCTCCTTTACTATGTCTCGCAGTTTTACCTCCAGACACAGTTTTTCTCTGCAGAAGTGCCCAGCCAGCTGAGACGTGCTGTGACCCTCTTTTTATCCTTGGGGAGGGGCGCAGTTGTTCTCCTCAGAGTGGCCTGGAAGGGCCTTCTGTCCCCTCCAGGGTGGACTCTTTCTCTTTCTGCCAGCTACGTTTTAATGAGGCCCTAAGGGACAGCCTAGGGGGACGCAGGGAGCCAGCACTTGCTCTAATTTAACAGCCTGGCTGCTCTTCGGTTAGTTTTTCCTTCTGGATCTTGGTAGCTCCGCCAGCTCCTGCTGAGGAGCTTAGCACCTGAAACTCTCCGGATGCTCCCCATCAGAAGCGCCAACCTTATGGCTGTGGTGTTGGGGTCCTGTGGGTACTTGGGGTCAGGAGAATGATGTGTCCAGTGGCCAAGGCAGCACACTTGCCAATGAGGAAAATTCCACCTCGGCCACTTGCTCCACATCAACTTCAAGGCCCAATTTAAGTACTTCCCCAGCGTCCAAGTGGCAGCATTTGTCAAGCACCTGTTGTATGTTCCAGGACTTCAGAACTGCGCAAACACAGAGTTGCCTTCTTGTGGGGCTCAAGCGCGTGGCACAAGTGAAACAGAACACGTAATAGCCCGGACGTGGCAGAGACACAGGATTAAGAGACAAAAGGACAGAACATCCTGAGTGATACAATCTCTGACCCTCAGCTCCACTACCACCCTCCACGCTGAGCTCCTGGAATGGCTGATTCCCAGTGGCCCGGACCCTGGGAACAGTGCGTGTTCTGCTAGGACACGGCGTACCCGCCCCACCTGCTAGGTCACAGTGCCCCTGCTATAGCCACGTACTTACCCACTTCTGCTCCCCTACTCTCATGCTCCTACTTTGCATCACCCCACCGAAGCCTGTCACGCTTATCTCCCTGCTGTATCCTTAAAAGCCACAGCTCAATAAACTGGACTGGTACCCTTCTTTGGAGTTACTCCGCAAGGTCTCGCCTGGAGCCCCCAACTTCAGGCTGGCTGTCTTCTTTACTGGCTCATCACTGTTTACCTAACACTGCTGCTAACAGGGTGCAGGGTTTTCTCAGTCACATAGTGAAAGCCTTTTGACCTCACTGAAGGATGATCCACCCGCCACCCCCAGGGGATGGCTCGTGCCTGGTCAGCACAGACAAGGCCCTGCTCTCCTCTTTCTAGGTCCTTTTCCAGTTTCCCATAGCTAGAACTGAGCTTCCTGACTCGATGAGCTGCAGAGGGGGTTTCTGGTATAAGAGAAAGTGCTGAAGCATTGTTCTGTGGTACCAAACTTTTGCTTCTCTCATGCTTGGATACCGAAGTGACAATGTCAAGCTTGAAGCTATAGCAGCATCGTGTGACTGAGGCGACAAGTTCAGAGACCAAAAGCAGACATCCTCATAGCTGAGCAGAAGAGACTCTTCATGATTGTGTAGAGCGGTGGTACACAATCTGGAGCCATCTCCCTGCAGATTTCTTCGAGTGCAAGCTGCCTCAGCCACGTTCTCACCACTGAAACACAATAGCACGCGCTCACAACTCCAAGGGGGATAGATTTACTTTGGCTCCCAGTTTCAGTCCACAGGCAGCTGGCTCCAACACAGAAACAGGATGGCAGAGGGGCGTGGTGGAGGGAAAGGTGCTCCGCTCTTCACAGCCAGGAAGCAAACAGTGAAGAGCAGAGCCGGGGACAGAATACACCCTTCCAGGTCACCCCCCCACCCTCCTCCAAGCGACCTCCTAGTGGTACTGTGGGTGATGACTCTGAGAGATGAACTCCAGGTTCCTGTGAACGTCTAGGAAAAAGTTGCAAGAGTCACTCCATGGTAAAAGAAAAAGGAGCTGTAGGTATCAAAGTTAACAGGACGGGGTGCTCAGGGAGTGTGGGCTGATGCCAGCAGAAACAAAAAGGTGACGGGGATGGGAATAGTGGTACTAGGATCGTAGGACAGTAGGAAGAGAAAGATAAGTCAGACTGTCGGATTTAAAAAATGTACACCTGCCCCAGGTGTTTCTCAATGGATCTCTCTGGATATGATTGACAGAAATGATGGACAGGATGTTGAGTCATTTCAGGGGATCTCTGGTTTTCCCGCAGTTCAATGCATTTGAATCACATGCATGAAATGCAGTCCCTGTGTATGAACTGTTGATGAAGTTTGAGTGGGGAAAATGTTACTGTAGCTTAAGCTACAGGATCTAAACCATGTATGCTCTGAGCCAGAACGTTAGAGATTTCCTTGATCTTTGTTATTTTTATTTCTGCCTCTCTTAGGACAATAGAAGCAGGATTGGCCCTGGGAGTGTTGCCCAAGTTGAGGCACAGGGAAGGGTAGTGACCTCCATGCCTCAGATGTGCTACCCGTACTACTAACAACACCTTTAACTATTAAATTCATCAATGGATGAATTCACTGAGTATAGTACCCCATTCACCTTCCACACACAGGAGAATTTTGGGAGACTTTTTAGATCTAAACTTTACACAAAGGTATTATATGTATCTACTGGTTAAATAAATGTTATTCTAGTATTCTTTTAGCTGAAGTCATACTTTCCTGACCACTACATTCAAGTCAGTATTGTAGCACATGAAATGAGCCAACTTAAGACTGTGTCTCAAAAAAAAAATAAAAAGCTGGACATGGTGGTACACACCTGTAATCCCAGCACTTGGGAGGCTGAGGCAGGAGAATCATTTCAAGTTCAAGGCCAGCCTGGGCTACAAAGTGAAGGCAAGGCCAGCCTGACCTACATAGTGAAACCCTGTCTCAAAAGAAAGAAAGGAAGGAAAGAAGGAAGGAAGGAAGGAAGGAAGGAAGGAAGGAAGGAAGGAAGGAAGGAAGGAAACGAGAAAAAGAAACCAACCAATGATAAATGCTGGTCAGGCTATGGGGACAAAGAAACTCTTTTTCACTGTTGGTGGAACTGAAGACTGGAAATGAAATCAGTGGATTTCAGTGTTAAGGAATTCAGTATTATGGAAATTAGTATTAATATTCCTCAAAAAGCCAGATGTGGTGGCTCACCCACCTGTAATCCCAGCACTCGAGAGGCTGAGGCAGGAGGATCATTGCAAGTTTGAGACCAGTCTGGGCTACAAAATGAGCTCAAGGCCAGTCTGAACTGCGTAGTGAGACCCTGTTTCAAAAGACAAAACAAAACAAACAAAAAAAGAAATGAGCCAACTTTAGCTCAGCTCTACACTTAAAGTTGGGTAACCTGGAATAAATCTCTTCACCTTTCAGATACCAGATTTTTGTTTCTCCTCGAAGTAGAGTGGCAGTGGCAACCAGCGCATAAGGTATTTTCTGAGAAATAAACAAGATAATACACATAAACACATTTTGTGAATTCCAAAGTACAGAGCCATTGCAGGTATACTGTTAAAATACTGTTCTCTCTTGAACTTCTTACATGAGGATAATTATTAGTGCTTTAGTAACTGAAAGCTGAACCAGTTTTTCTCATTGACATTCTTCTATTCAGTAAAGTATATAATATAAATTGCCTGCACACACATTTTTATCCCTTTGAGATTCAATAAAGCCATTTTTAGACTGCTTGGTGAAAATATAATGTAGTAAAGAGGCTAATTTTTCCTAAATTAACTCTCCTGCCAAGAAGAAAAAGAAGTTTGCTTAGCACTGATGTATGAGAACTAGAATGTTTTTTGAAATAAAAAAGACACATTTGAGTGTTGAAAACTTACTAGTTTTGGGCCATGGCTCTGAGTTAATCTCTGTATATTAGGTGGGGATGATAATGCTTCCCTGACCACAGTGATTGAGGATGCTCCAACTTCCCTCCCAGTCCCAGTCCTCACCATTTCCTACCTGACGGACATAGTCAGAGACCACTATGGGACAAAGGACAGACAAATTTCTGGATCTATAACCTGTTACTCATTAAAAATATAATTTAAAATGTTTTTGTGCTAAAAACCAAGGTTCTCCATTTGAGCCTTCAGAAAACCAATAGATAACTAAACACAGAATGAAGTTTGACCTTCACTGTGTAAAATTTTGGGTTAAATTCTTAGTTCTGCATATAGGCACATTTGTCATTTAGGGAGTATCTGGATAAAAGTCACAACAAAGTTGATTAGTTCCAAATTTACCCTCCTTATCTCATTCTCCTTCGAGATGGAGGACACCAAGATGAAAATAACTAAAGTAATTTTCAAGATTCACAGGAACATCTGATAACATTCACTTCCAGACCTTTCTCCTTAGAGTGAGGCCTAAGACTCTCCCACCATTGTCCTGAACCAGTAGTCACCCGAGTCCTGGGAAAAGCAGAGCCCCGTGTGACTGAAAACTATCAAAGACACAATCATTTCATGGGGATGGCACCACACCTAAAGCCATGAAGCTTTCTCTGGAGCTATAAAGCCAGGACTGAGATAATGGTTGACTGGACCCAGCCCAGTGTTGTACCCCCAAGCCTGGGCTCTGTTCTTTTATGAATGCACTAATCTGATCCTCTTCAGAGTGTGGCCCCTACAGCTACTGCTCAAGCTAGAGTCCTTTTTCTGTCCTCTTTCTTGCTTCCCAATTAAAGGTTTTGGCTGTAAATTCATACTGTCACTTTAGTATGATCTCTATTTCTACTAAAGCCAGGACCCAGGCTGTGCTGTGACCTGTCTATTTAGTCACAACATCCCTTTTTTTCTTTGTAGTGCTGGGGATCAGACCCAGGGCCTCACACACACTCAGCAAATGTTACCACTGAGCTACATCCCAAGCTCTTTACCTCTTCTTAGCTAACTGATCCTCTGAAGGAAAAGTTGCTAATCCAGATCAGGGAATTTGTTCGATCAGAACTCAGGTTACCACCGGGCCCCATTTCTTTCTCTTTTTTTTAAGAGAAAAGAAGAAAAAACCCAATAAAAACAATGATACATAATTTCAAAACAAGATAATAGGAAATTAACAATGGTTATAATATTGCACATTACAGTCTTCAAAGTAGTTGCTCAGATTACAAAGTATAGGCATACAAAACTGATCAAACAATATAAGCACTAACAATTCCTCCAGTGAACTAATAGAAATTAGTAGTAAATTATCCCAGCTATCTTGTGTATATATGTGTATATATTTTTTTCCCCATTCCAGTTGTTCTTTCCTTTTGAACAGTTTCTTTCCCTGGGCCTTATTCCTTTAGTGGATAGAGACACTCAGACACTCCCCACCACAAGCTCAGTGTCTTACATGGTAGCTCTGGTCTGCACCCATGAGAAGCAGGTTCTCCTCTACCCCTTCTTTTTCATTCCTGTGGCTGGCAGAAACCTAAGATGCTCCCTAACGATCTCTTTCTTATAACATTCATGCCTGCACATAATGTTAACCTCTTGAGTGTGGGCTGAGCCTTGTGACTTGCTTTTTTAAAAAAACAACTCCACTGAGACATGAACCACATACAATTCATCATTTTAAACATGAGATTTGATGGTTTTATTCAATGATATTCAATAGTACTCTCAGACATATATAAAACTATCATCAAGGTCAATATTTGAAAATATTTATTACCTCCAAAGAAAACTGTACATTTTAGTTATCAACTTCCTATTCTCCAATCCCCAAGCAAGTATTAATCTACTCTCTGAATCTGTATGTATCTAGACATTTCCATGTAAGTGGAATCATATAATGTGTGGTGTTTTGAGACTAGCTTCTTTCATTTAGCATCATCCAATAGTGTTGCATACATCAGTGCTTCATTTCTTTTTATGACTCAGTAACATTCCATTTAGGGGATGTACCATATTTGGTTTGTCCATTCACTGGTTCATGAACATTTGAGATGTTTTTACCTTTTGGCTCTCACACTTTATTTTATTTTATTTTTTTTTATTTTTATTTTTTTTGCGGTACTGGGGATCGAACTCAGGACCCTGCGCTTGCTAGGCAAGCGCTTATTCCACTGAGCTATATCCCCAGCCCCTTGGCTCTCACAAATAGCACTTTTATCAACATTCATGTGCAAGTTTTCATGTGGCTACATGGTTTTCATTTCTCTTGGGTCTAGGAGTGAGTGGAATTATTGGGTCATTTACAAATGATATGTTTGATTATTTGAAGAACTTCCAGACTGTTTTCCAAAGCAGCGGCAGCATCTTACATTCCTTCTAACAGTTATAGAGATTATGGTTTCTACACATCCCCATTCATGGTAGTTATTTTTTGCATTTTGAATTTTGGCTCTCAGTGGTGTGAAGTATAATTCATTGTGGTTTCAGTATGTTCCCTTAGTGGTTAGTGATGTTGGGCATCTTTTCATGTCTCCTCAAGTCCTTTAAATTGGGTCTATTTTTCAAGTTGGGCTATCTTTTTGTCATTGAATTGTAAGAGTTTTATATGTTCTAGATACAAGTCCCTCATCAGAGGTACAATTTGGAAATATTTTCTTCCGTTCTGTAGGCTACCTTTTTATCCACTTGGTGTCTTTTGAAACACTAGAGTTTTCAATCCTGATGAAATCCAATCTATTTTTTCTTTTGCTGCTTATGTGTTTGGTGTCATTGTCAAAAATCCATTACCAAATCTATGATAATGAAAATTTACCTCTGTTTTCTGCTAAGTGCTAAAAAGTTTTAGTTTTTGTGTTTTGAATGTTGATCCACTTTCAGTTACTTTTTTGTAAGTGGTATGAGGTAAAGATCCAAGTTGGTTCTTTTCTGTGTGACTAGCCATTGCAACACTTTCATGGAAAAGACTGTTTTTCCCACTGATCTTGACAACCTTATTGAAAATCAAATGTCACTGGACATGTGTTTATTTCTGAAATTCTCTTCTCTATTAATCTATATGTCTATCTATATCCCTATTTTGGTTACTATTGCTTAATAAACTTTGAAATTTGAAAGTACAGATTCTCTTATTTTGTTTTTCTTTTTTAAGTTTCTTTTGGCTATTCTGGGTTCCTTGCAATGCTAATTTTATAATCAGTTTGTCAATTTTTACAGAAGTTGTCACCTGGGATTCTGCTAGGAATTGCACTGAATCTGCAGGTCCATTTGGGGATTATTACCATAAAAACCATGTTAAGACTTCTAATTCATGACATAAGATTTTTTTTCTAATTTATTACGATTTCCTTTCATCAATGATTTATAGTTTTCAGAGTAAAATTTCACTCTTTTTATGTTATAGTTATTTTTATATATTACCAAAACCTATTAATTTTTGTTGATAATTTTTATTAATATTCATGACATTTGAGTATGTAGTAATCTTGTGGTGTCTTTTGCCTGGTAACAGGCTAATACTGGTCTCATGGAATGAGTTAGACAATAATCTTTCCTCTTGTATATTTAGAAGTAGAATGTGTGAAGAATTGATATTAATTATTCTTTTGATATTTGGTAGAACTCAACAGTGAAGTGTTTTCTCCTTCACTTTTTGGGGAAGTATATTTTTTATTACTATGTCAATTTCCTGTTTTGTTTTCTGTCTTTGGATTTTTGGTTTTTGTGTTTTTCTGTTGTTGAGAGGATTAATTGTCTGACCAATTTTGCATGTCTGTATATGGGTTCATATATTTACACTTCGAAGATATCAATGGATAAAGCAATAACCACTGTTGAGACCATGTCACCTTGTCTATAGATCAGTTGAGATTGTACTATTTTTTATGCTAATTGGTGTCTGTTTGTTAATATGTTTTTGTACTTTTATTTTTTTTTAAATAAAAAAAATTACTATGTCAATTTTTGTCCTTCTTATAGGTCTAGTCGTAATTTTAATTTCTTTTTCAGTCACTTTTGATAGCTTAATGTTTTCCTAGAACTTTGCCAATTTCGTTGGTTATCTAGAGCTTTTATTTTTTAAAATTTTATTAGCACATATTTGCAATGCATGAAGCTTACGTTCATCTTAAGAACTAGGTACATGGAAGCAACACGTTTTGATTCTTTTCACTCTCCTTCTCTTCTCCTTCTCCACCCACCTCCCTTCCTCTGTCTTTAGATCCCCTTTTCCCCTTTTCATTATTATTAGTAGTAGTAGTAGTAGTAATAGTAGTTTATGATATATATATATTTTTGGTACCGGGAATAAAACTCAGGACCTTGTACTTGCCAGACAGGCGCCTGTGCTGCTGAGCTATATCCCCAGCCCTATGGCATGTAATGCTTCCATTTATTGTGGGCGTTTGATAAATTACATGGCACCTCTTCAGCCTTCTAACTTGCCCTCTTCCCCTCCTCCCCAGCCCTTGGTCTCTTGGATCCCGAAAGAACTATCTTCCTCTTTCCTTCTATCATCCCCTTATTTTGCTCTTCATTTGTACTTTGCCTTATCCAGATGAGAGATACCATACAACATTTAAGTCTATGTGTTTGATTTATTTCACTTAAAGTTCTATTTTCCAGGGGCATCCTTCTCCTATAAATGGCATGAATCTATTCTTCTTCATAGCTGAAAAGTATCCCATTATGCATAGATAGCATGTTTGCTTTGTTCATTCATCTGGCTGCTTCTGCGATGTAGCTGTTATGAAGTGTGCTACTATAAACATTAGTATCCTGTACATGCATCACTGTAATGTGATGTCTTTAGTTCTTTGGGGAAGATACCGAGAAGGGGACCAGCTGAGTCAAGTGGAATTTTGAATTTTAGTTCTTTGAGAAATTTTTATACTGATTTTCGTAATGGTTGTACTAGTTTGCACTCCCAACAACAATGCAGAAGCTTTCATTTTTCACCACAGCAACACCAGCACTTGTCATTGTTTGATTTGATTTCTCCTTTTTTGTACTGGGAATCGAACTCAGGACCTCACACTTGCCAGGCAGATGCTGCACCACTGAACTATATCCCCAACCATTATTTAATTTCTTTATGACTGCCATTCTTTCTGGTATAAGATGAAATCTAAGTGCTGCTGTAATTTGCATTTCTTTAATGCCCAGTGATATTGAACATTTTTTCATGTATTTATTGTCCTTTTTTTTTTTTTTTTTTTTTGCATCTTATTCTGAGAAGTCTCTGGGATTCTGCTAGGAATTGCACTGAATCTGCAGGTCCATTTGGGGATTATTACCATAAAAACCATGTTAAGGCTTCTAATTCATGACATAAGATTTTTCACTTGCCCATTTTTTGATTAGGTCTTTTAATTTAGGTGGTCTAACATTTTTAATTATATATTCTAGATATTAGTCATCTGTCTGAGGAATAGCTGATAATTTTTTTCCCATTCTGTTGGTTGTCTCTTCACTTTGTTGGTTGTTTCCTTCACTGTACAGAAGCTTTTTAATTAGATGTAATCCCATTTGTTGATTCTTGCTATTTCTTGTTCAGTTGTATTTCTGTTCAGAAAATCCTTTCCTACACCTATTGCTTCAAACATTTTAACTATTTCATCTGCCAGTAGGCTCATTGTTTATCTTAATGTTGTTAGATATTTGACCCATTTTTGATTTTAGTTTAGATCATGATGAGAGATTTGGGTCCATCTTCAGCATATAGCCAGTTTCCCAGAACCATTTGTTAAAATGTCTGTCTTTCCTCCAGTGCATGTTTTTGGCCCATTTGTTGAAGATTGAATAACTGAATATCTGGGGCCATTTCTTCATCCTCTATTCTATTCTGTTGATCCATATGTCAGTTTTTCTGTCAATACCGTGCCTTTTTATCACTGTTGCTTTGTAGTATAGCTGGAAATCAGATATTATGATGCCTCCTGGTTAGTTCTTGTTGCCCAGGACTACTTTAGCTATTCTGGGTCTCTTCTGGTTCCATATAAATTTTTGGATTGTTTTTCTCTAGTTCTGTGGAGGATGCTGTTGATATTTTGATTGAGATTTTGTTGAATGTATATAACAATTTGATAGTATGGCCATTTTGACAATATTGGTTCTGCCTATCCAGAATAGGAGACATCTTTCCATTTTCTGATATCCTCACTGATCTCCTTTTTCAGAGTACTGTGGTTTTCTTTGTAGAGGTCTTTCACTTCCTTGGTTAGGTTAATTCCTATATATTTAATTTTCTTGGTGCTATTGTGAATGGTATTGTTTTCCTAATTTCTTTTTCAGCGAGTTAGTTATTGCTGTTGACCTCTATGTGTTGATTCTGTATCCTGCTACCTTGCTGAAATTAGTTGCTAATTCCAAGAGGTTTTTGGTGAAATCTTTTGGATCCTTTATGTAGACCCATGTCATCTAAAATAATAATTTGACTTCTTTCCGTCCTATATGTATCCCTTATATTTCTTTCTCTTGCCTGATCTCTCTGGCTAATGTTTCAAGTATTATGTTAAAGAAGTGATGGTGGACATCCATGTCTTGCTTCTGAATTAAAAGGAAAGCTTTCCACCACCCCAATTTATTATGATATTGGCCATTGGTTTGTCATAAATGGCTTTTATCAGATTCAGATCCATCTATACTTTTTTCTTCAGGATTTCTATCATAAAGGAATAATGGATTTTGTCAGAAGCCTTTTCTGCATCTCTTAATATGATCATGTGATTTTTGTCCTTGCTTCTGTTTATGTAGTATATTACGTTTATTGATTTGCATGTGCTGAATCATCTTTGCAATCTTGGGATGAAAACTACTTGGTCATGATGTATAATCATTTTGATGATATGTTACATTCTAATAATCCTCTTATTGAGGATTTTTGCATCTGTGTGGGAGATTGGCCTGTAGCTTTCTTTAGTTGGGTCTTTGTCTGGTTTGGGGATCAGAGAGATGCTGGCTTCCAGAAAGCAGTTTAGAAGCACTCCTTTCCTTTCAATTTTATTGAAGAATTTGAGGAGTATTGATAATATAACATCCTTAAACATTTTATAGAATTCACCAGTGAATCTATTAGGTCCTAGGCTTCTTTTAGTTGGTAGGGTTTTTGTTACTGCTTTAAATTCATTGCTTGGTATTGGGTTGTTAAAATTGTTTGTGTCTTCTTGGTTTAGTTTTGATATGAGTTTAGGCATCTGTCCATTTTTTCAAGATTTTCCTGTTGGTTGGAATATAATTGTTCACAGTAGTTACTATCTTCTAGATTTCAATGGTGTCCATTGTGATTTCACTTTCCTTATTTCTAACTGCACTGATGTGAGTCTTTTCTTTCTTTTTCTCATGTTTGGTTTGGCTAAATGTTTCTCTAGTTAATTCTTTCAAAGAACTGGCTCTTTGATTCATTGATTCTTTGTATTGCTTTTTTAGTCTCATTTTCATTAATTTTCACTTTGATATTTATGATTTCCCTCTCTAATTTCTGCCTGGGTTTGGATTGTTGTAGTTTTTCAAGTATCTTAAGGGTCCTCATTAAATTATTCATTTGAGCTTGCACTGATTTTTTCACTGATTGCAATAACCTTCTTGCTTAGGGGCAGCTTTCACTGTGTCTCATGGGTTCTGGTATCCAGTACTGGCATTGTTGTTTGCTTCCAGAAACTGTTTAATTTCTTCCTTGATTTTTTCTGTTACCCACTGAGTATTCAGGAATGTGTTATTATGCTTTCAGGTGTCTCTAAATTTTCTTTGGTTTCTTCTGTGATTGATTTCTAGTTTCACTGCACAATAATTTGATAGTAAACATGGGGTGATTTTGATTAGTTTATATTTATTTAAGCAAGTTTAAGAGACTAGTATGAGGTCTATTTTAGTGAAAGTTCTGTCTGCTGCTGAGAAGAATGTGTGTTCTGTTATAATAGGGTAGAACACTCTAGATATTTGTTGGGTCCATATGTTCACATGTGTAGTTCAGCTCTGATATTTATTGATCTTTGTGTTTAGTTGATCTCTCTTTGCAAAAGAGGGGCATAGAGGTCACTCGCTATGATTATGTTAGCATTTATTCGACCATTTAAGTTCAGCAGTATTTGATTTTTCAAAGATAGTTGTTATAGAGCTGGGCATAGTGGTGCATGCCTGTTAGCACCTGGGAGGCTGAGGCAGCAGAATCACCACAGGTTTGTGGTCAGCCCAGACTACATAGTGAGTTCAAGGCCAGCCTGCACTACAAAGTGAGATTCTGTCTCAAAAAGAAAAAATAGTTGCTCTAGTATTTGGTGTTTTTTTGTTTGTTTGTTTGTTTTTGTCTTGTTGAGACAGGGTCTTTCTATGCAGTTCAGGCTGGCCTTGAGCTTACTTTATAGTCCAAGCTGGTCTCAAACTCGCAACAATTCTGTCTCAGCTTCCTGAGTGCTGGGATTACAGGTGTGTACCACCATGCCCAGCAGTATTTGGTGTGTATATGCTATATATGTTTATAAGTGTGATCTATTTTTGTCTGATTATTCTTTTAACTAGTATGTGGTGACTTTCTTCGTCTCTTCTGATCAATTTTAGTTTAAAGGTTATTTTGTCTTAGAGTAAAATTGCTACCTCTGCTTGTTTTTAGGGTCGTCATCCATGAAATAACTGTTTTCCATCCTTTGATTTTTAGTATATGAATATCTTTTTGGATTAAATGAGTTTCTTGAATGCAACAGACTTCAATTCCATTTTGTGATCCAGTCTGCCAGTCTGTGCCTTTTCATTGAGGAGTTGAGGGCATTGACATTGAGAGTTATTTCTAAGAAGTGTTGATTTATTCCTATCGTTGTGTTCTTTTTCCACTCCTCTCTTTTTTTCTTTTTTTTGTTTGTCTATCTGCCTGTCTTGACGTATTCACTTCATCTGGATTTTAGGCTTTGGTGGATTTGTCAGCTGTCTGACATTCTTGAGTATTTTCTGGAGTGCTGGTGTAGTCTTCATAAATTTCTTGAGTTGTTCTTTTTTTGTGGAATGTCCTTATTTCTCCACCTATTTTGAAAATAAAAGTTTTTCTGGATGTGTTAATCTGTTAATCCGTAGCTTTTAGGCTTGAAATACTTCACTCCAAGTTCTTCTGGTCTTACAGTTTGTGTTAAGAAGTCTTCTGTGATTCTGATGAGTATATCTTTATATGTGATTTTTTTTCTTTTCTTTGTTACTTTTATAATTCTGGATTTTGTCGTTGTTTTCGGACAACTGGCATTTTAATTACAACATGATGAGGTCTCCGGGGAAGATGGCGACCAGGTGAGCAGCAAGGGAGCGAACCTCCTTAATAAACACCGCCAGCTCGAGACAGACTTGGCGAGCGTGAATGCCGGGACCTCGGCTGGGAAGTTTAAACTGGGCGTATTACTCTGAGATGCCGGGGGAGATGTGGTAGGGCGGACCAGGCTGCCGGGGAGAGACGTGGGAAAGCCCCAGACGCTGGGAGCCAGGGACGATCCGCGCGGGGAAGAAGCTTGGCTCGGTCCAAGCGCAGTGGGAGCACGGCCGCCTCGGTCCCTCCCGCCTCCCGAGCCAGTGCAGCCCCCCGTCGACTCCCGACAGAGATCGGCTTGCTAGCGGCGGAGACGCCCGGCAATCCCACGTTTCGCGCGTGTCTGGCGGGCCGCGCGGAGGGCCCCAAGCGCCGGGAGCGGAGAGGAAGATTTGCTGGGTCCTAGCGCCCCAAGAATACAGACAGCTCGATCCCTCCCGCCTTCCGAGCCGGCGCAGCTCTCCAGCGACTCCCGACAGAGATCGGCTTGTTAGCGGCGGAGACGCCCGGCAATCCCACGTTT
>PVLD010017270.1:0-42421 GCA_004027595.1 Dinomys branickii | reverse complement strand
CGACACGCGCGAAACGTGGGATTGCCGGGCGTCTCCGCCGCTTACAAGCCGATCTCTGTCGGGAGGCGCTGGGGTGCTGCGCCGGCTCGGGGGGGCGGGAGGGATCGAGGGGTCCGCGCTCTCAGGGCGCTAGGCCCCAGCAAATTCCTCTCTCCTCTTCCGGCGGCTTTTGGGGCCCTCCGCGCGGCTCACCCGACACGCGCGAAACGTGGGACCGCCGGGCGTCTCCGCCGCCACCAAGCCGATCTCTGTCGGGGGTCACCGGGGGGCTGCGCCGGCTCGGGACGCGGGAGGAATCAAGGCGTCCGTGCTCTCAGGGCGCTAGGGCCCCGCAAATTTTTCCGCTCCCGGCGGTGTTTGGGGCCCTCCACGCGGCCTGCCCGACACGCGCGAAACGTGGGATTGCCGGGCGTCTCCGCCGCTAGCAAGCCGATCTCTGTCGGGAGCCGCCGGGGGGCTGCACCGGCTGGGGGGGGGGGTTGGGAGGGCCCGAGGCGGCCGCGCTCCCACTACGCCTGGACCGATCCCCGCTTCTTCCCCGCGGGTCTCGTCCCCTGCTCCCAGCGTCTGGGACTTTCCCAAGTCTCGCCCTGGCAGCCTGGTCCGCCCTACCACATCTCCCCCGGCATCTCAGAGAAATACGCCCAGTTTAAACTTCCCAGCCGAGGTTCCGGCATTCTCGCTCACCAAGTCTGTCTCGAGCTGGTGGTGTTTATTAAGGAGGTTCGCTCCCTTGCTGCTCACCCGGTCGCCATCTTCCCCGGATCTCTCTTTGCTCTTTTTATAAGTACGAATGTGCTCCTATCTTTCTCGGCTTAACTTTTTGTTGGAATGGCCTACAACCCTCCAGACGAAGCCTCTAACTTTAGTATATCTGACACTAAATGTGTTTCTTTTCAAATTTAACTGCTCTTTTTTTTCAAATATTTATTTTGTAAGTACATGATTGCATGGGTCGGGATATAGCTCAGTGGTATGGGTGCCTGCTTGGAGCACACACGATCCTGAGTTCGATTTCTGGTCCAAAGAAAAAAAGCACATGATTGCAGTACATAGTGATCACATTCCTTGTGGGATGTTGTTACATGCACCTAACGCATCTCATCTCCTTTTTCATCCCCTGCATCCTCTGTCTGCCTCTTGGTCCCATTCCCCTTTGTAAAGATCTATCTCCCTACTTACTATTTTCTATCTTTTACTTTGCTGTTTATTTATATTTTGGATTTTTCATATTAAAAAAAACCAGTTCGTAGCTAAGTTGGTGTGTCTGACTTACTTCACTTAACATTATGGTCTCAAGGGGCACCTATTTTCCTGACAAGGACTTAAGTGTACCCTTCTTTTAGGCAAAGTAGTTGTCCATGGCATATAAATACCGCTTTAGCATTATTTATGCACTGATGGCCATAGAGGCCGCTTACAAGAATCAGTGACTATGATTGTGCTACTATCAACAGGAATGTGTGTGTGGGTCACTGTAATGTGATGTCTTTAACACTTTCAGGAAGATGCCTAAAAAATTTGCCCCCCCATCCTGGTTACTTTTGTTCTCGCTGCTGAGACAAAATAGCTGAAGCACAGACTTAAGGAAATAAAGGTTTATTTAGCTTACAGCTTGTGGAGGCTTCAGTCCTCACTTGAGGCAGAGTGGCACGTGACAGAGAGCGAACTTTCATGGGGAGGGAAGACACCAAAGCAACAAGAGCAAAAGGGGGGAATGGCGGCAAGCAGCCTCTCTCCTTCCCTTACCTTGTAAACAGGCTGCCCCCACCCAGGGGGCGTGTAGCTCTCACACAAGGTCCATGCCCTCCTCTTCCACGAGCTCAGGATGTGTACAAAGTAAGCACGCTGGCTTCCTGCTGAATCATGCAACCAAACCTCTAGACTCCCCAAGTTGACACAATGTATCCCCCCCAAAAATTTCAAGACTCAATCAAAACAGGAGCAACTGAAATGCATAGACACTTTTCATTAGAGGAAGTACAAGGAGTCAGGAAGTATATGGAAAATGTTTAGCATCTCTTGCCATTAGAAAAATACCAATTAAAACAACATTGAGATTCCATCTTACTCCGGAATGAATGCTATTATCAAGAACTTAAATGATAACAAATGCTGGTGAGGTTGTGTGTGTGTGTGTGTGTGTGTGTGTGTGTGTGTGTGTGTGTAGGGGGTTATACTGTTGTTGAGCGTGTAAACTAGAGCAATGGAAATCAGTATGGAGATCCCTCCCTAAAACTAAAGACACTAAATTTTAGTTTCATTTTTTTTGTGACGTCCCCAAAACATATCATATGCTCTAAATGTATGGATTTGCTCATTGTTGACCAAGTGTCATACTATTTCAAATGATTGGCTCATGTACTTTTGCAGGTAAAGTTCACTTCACCTAGAAAATCTTTTTTTCTCCTAATGCAGAGATTCCTTCTCAACTGTCAAGAAGTAGCTAAAATACCACCTCCACTGTGAAGCCTGTGTTGTTTTCCCTCAGGCACCAGAGACTCCCATGGTGTCTGCACACCCCACTTCTGTGACACATATTCTTCTTCCGGGTGAGTTTCATCACTCAATCATGACTACTGTGGGAGGGGGATTGTGCAGGAATGCATGGGGTTTCCTGAGTGTCCAGGACAACACACACTGTAAAACTAGTAAATAACAAGGATGAGATGAATCAGTGTGATAGCTCATAGACAATTTGAGCCCTTAGCTGTTACATAAGAAAAAAGTTTGAAATACAAGTCAGGGTAGGCATATAATAGCCTACTTATTTGATGTATTTTATTATGTACCTAGGCATTTGTCATTTTTTTGTTTGGAAATTAAACCAGGAGATACTAGTACAGCTATGTGGCCACTGGGCAGCTAGAAAACCTAAGTTCCCTAACAGGTAGGCCATTCTATTATTTGATGAAAAAATCCCTCCAGCTTTGAAGAAAGTAGGTTTGTAGGACAGTGTGCACATCTGCACCTGAAAGATGTGTGCTCCTTTGTTTCATGGCAGAAGTCCTAATTCCAGGTTTCTCAAAATGGTCAGTTCATCCCGCAGTAATGACTTCACCCTGGTAGTACACTCCAAAGACAGAAGTAACTCTTGTTAATTACTACAATAGTACAGACTTATTAATGATCTTGAAAAGCCAATTAGGAATGACCACCAACAAGGAATGATAAAAGGAGCAATAATGACTGAGGTTTATTGAATGCTTGTCTTTGACAGTCACAATTTTAGGTGTTTTTATAGAGCTGGGTCATTATGCCTAAGCCCTATGAATTAGATGCCACTATAATCCACATTTTACATATTAAGAAACTGTAGTAACTAGATTTTAGTAACTGGGTCACTTAATTAATACTTTGCACTATAAGAAACCAAACTCAGGCTGGCTCCCAAGCCCTTACTATTGACCCCACTGCTTGTTTTCAATGAGGAAACACTCAGGGATATGCTCTAATTGAAGGATTTCTCACATATTTGTAGCCATAGAAATCTTCATCTTAAAATATTATTGCAAAAATCTTACTATATAAAACAGATAAAGGCTAAAAGAGATATGCATTTGTAGAAATATGGTAGCCTAAATCCACTGAATGCATCATTTCTACAACATATGAGAAGTATGGTTATTGCTTTTACTAATGTTTAAATATATAATTCCTTACTCTAGCAACTGGGGAATGTTCTCAAGGATGAATAAAAACGAGATCAGAAATAGAGTGTCAAAAGGCAGGAAGCTGTCATAAAGGCATGATGGAGTCCCTGGAAACTAGCACTATCCTTTTAACAGTGGTGTGGAAGAGAGCAAGGATCTATTGAAAGTTAAATTTCATAAGAACCACACTTAAACTGAGATTCACGACAGAATTCTCCATGAACAAAATGCTGTGTGTGTGTGTGTATGTGTGTGTGTGTGTGTGTGTGTGTGTGTGCGCGCGCGTGCTCCCGCATATGATTCCCAGATTTGGATCTTCTGTGATAAACTTTAAAATGTTTTCTCTAGCAGGTTCTTAACTATGTCACAGCCATTATACCATTTGGGAATAGGGTCTATAATACCTAACAATTCTAAATAAAGAAATGAAATAAAATGTTTCTGAGCTAGATTTTTCTCATGTTTCTAGCAGGAGTAAATGCAAATATATTGAGCAAGATATTCTCAACCCAGATGTTATAGAATCCAATAACTGAAACCCTATAGGAACATAAACTTGCAGAAAAAAACGAACACATGTGAAGTAAGGCATGTGGTTTCTCATTCAAGGTACAAAAAGCTTGGAAGTCATTATTCTTTTGAAAAACAACAAAAACCACCGAACAAAATGAAAACCGACCACTTCCCTTAGCGCTGCAGAGAACTGAAGACACAAGGGAAAATTTTGTACCGAAAACCCAAGAGATGAACACCAGTAGTCACATTGCCTTCTGCTAACCTGGAACAGAAGCCCAGATGCCCAAAGCAGCAGCCTGCACTGGGCCAGCATGCACAGAAGTACTTAGGCTAATTTAACTGATGAGTTCCAGAGGCTCAGGGTGCACCAGCTTCAAAATCAAAAGCTCTCAGGGCCCAGCCTTCAGGAGCCCTCTACTTGTCAGTTTCACCTCCATGTGCCTCACAAAGTCCCATATTGATGACTGAAAGAAACTCCTCACTTCTGGCAGGAGGAGGGAGAAAGGAACCTAAAATCTGGCTAGACCAGCATCTTCTCCTTAACAAAATATTGCCTTAAGTTCAAAAATTTAAAAAAAAGAAAAAAAAAAAAAATTTTACCACAGCCTAATTAACTCAAGGACAGAGAAATATCAAACTGTATCACACTTTAGCTTTCCTATCTCATTTAAGAGACAGAAAAAAGAAAACTGAAATGTATTTTTAAGGCTCACAGCCAAGGGCACACAGGCTCATTAAAGACTGAGACTTGATCATAACATTGTAGCATGGTTTCTTTCCCTTCACCTCTCACCATCGCTTCAGTCAGACTCCTGTGTCAGCCGATTATACCAAAAGAACTAGGAGCCTCGAATCCTCCTTAACAGTGAGTCTGCAGGGAAATCCAACAAGAGCAGGAAACAAAAACAAGGACAGTAGGGGAGAACCTGTTTCAACAGCTACACTAAACTCTAAGCACAATCCAGACAGATAGGCAATAGATTTCACAACAAAGACTTATTTGTTTGGTTTCTTTTTCATACTGTATCATATTAACTTTTAGTGAAAAAGTTATATGGCATTATGGAAATCTAAAATATTTAAAAAAATAAAGGATCCATAAAAAGCAAATTCAAATATAACAGAAATTTTGGAATTATCAGACCAGAAATTTAATAGGTCAATGATTAAAATGATAATAACTGTATCACATAAAATGAATAACAAGCATACGCAGAGATGAAAAGCCTACAAAAACCCCAAAGGAAATGCTCAAAGTCAAAAACGTCAAAAATGAAGAGTGAAGAATTTCTGCAATGTCCTCACCAGTAGACTCCAAACATCTGAGGAAATAATTAGCAAGCTTGAAGCCATATGCAGAGGACCTTCCAAAATTGAAATGCAAAGAGAAAAAAATTAAGATGCAAAGAGAAAATACTAAAATGATGGGGTAATTACTGGAAGTGCACCCTAAGTGTCATTGGAATATCAGCAGAAAAAGGGTAGGAACTGAAGGACCATAGGTAGGTGGTAGTGTGTAGCAATTTTAGTACACACAGCAAATGAGAAATATCCAGGAAGCTCAGAGAAACCAAGCAGACAAATGTCTCCTCCCTCCCCAATCTACACCTGTGTATGTCATATGTAAGCAAAACACCAGACAGAGAAAATCTTGAAAGTCAAAGGATGTAGAATAAGGCACAATGAAGGTTAGCACACACACAAAAGAATCAGGTGATGAAAACTTCATATCTAGGGCTTAGAGTACAGCGAATGGGAGATATGTTTAAAATATGTTAAAATATACAGTGTTAGTTATATATAAGTGTAAGAAATATTAAATATATTTAAATGCAAAATATTAAAACATGTTAAATGTATCTAACAAATTATATTATAAGTGAACTAAACATTTATCATATTTTTTAGGGAAAGATAAGCAAATTACACAGATTTTGAAAACTAATCAGATTCACTGTACAACAAAGAAAAAAGTAAACTGAAATATGAAACTCCTAAGTTAGCATATGTACTCTGAGAAACAGGAAATGTGCGTGCATGTGCATATGTGCATGTACAGAGAGAGAGAGAGAGAGACAGGGACAGAGACAGGGAGAGGCAAAGAGAGACAGAGACAGGGAAATGAGAGACAGAGGAATTGCCTCATATTGATTAGGAAGTTATTAAGACTGTGAATTCAAAAGCTTCATATAAGTTGTCAGGCTTGAGACCAGAGGAGACATCTGTCTTTGTTCTGTTTAGGCATTCAAATGTTTAAATGAAACCCACTTACATTTTGTATCTACTTTATTCAGAAATCACTGATTTTATTTTAATATGTTAATCCCATCCCAAAACTAGGCTCACAAAAATATCCATGATGTTTGACCATACATCTGTACCCTTGGCTCGGTCATGAAGACACACTAAGCTTTATAACTGTGTGTGAGATGTAGTAGAGTGCCTTACTCCCTGCATTGTCCAGCCCCTTTTATGTCAACACCATTTGTCATAGGACTGACAGTTACTGTAGTCAGGCTACAGCTTACTTCCTTATATGTTAACTTTAACTAACATACTGGCTAACATTTCTGATCTCAAGTCACAAGAGGTTTCAGTGTTTCCTTTGGTTCTCATATGTCCCTACCATTGCAGTAAAAATCAATGAATGGGTCAGAACCATATTGAGCAACCTTGCCCAAGCCAAGCCTAGATCTACCATCCTCTAATGCATCCATGGCATCTGAGACCAACAGGGGTCCTAGATGAGCCCCACCCACATCAGCCAATCCCTAGCTCAGCCAGAGATTTGTGGATGACAATAAACAATCATTAGTTTGAATTACTAAGTTCTGTAGAAATTTTATGTAGCAATATTTACTAATGCAGTGAGTTAAACAGTTAATTAAACATAATGTTTAAAAGGGTTAATGAAGCAGAGGGTTAAAGTAAAACATCTGAAATGTAATACAAAGAAAGCAAAACACAAAAAGGAAGTTCAAATTGGAAATTAGATAATGATATCATTTACAAATGACAAATTGCTTTTATATATGAGAGAGAAGATTTTAGCAAAAAAAGGGTCTTCAAACATGAAACTGATTACTAAAAATCAACACACACATGCACACACAAATAAAAGAAGAACAAAAATGATCCAAAGGCTTGAGGAGAAATTCTATTCAAAAATTTCATCTGGCTTACAAATATGAGTGTTTTCCATTACACACTAAGGATTTTCAAATTATAATAGTGACACAATGAGCCTGAGCTGTTTTATGAAAACAAATAATGTACCAATATAACATGGATTCCCTGACAAGGCATGGAACATACTAATTTATAGCATTGTTTTGCAATCATAGGTTCAAGGAATTGAAGGCATTTGTATTGGCTTGCCTCCATTGTACATGATAACAGTGGCACTGATGACTTGTACCTGGTGGTAGTGAGACCCCCCAGCAAGCTCTGCCTTTGTGAGTGGTTAGGTAGTATGAAATGTGCTTATGTGACCAAGAAAGCATAAGACTGCACTGAATCTATTTATCATTAATCTATTTCTCATAAGGCTCTCCATTTCTAAGATAGGTCATGGGCAAATTAGTGACTTCTGACTCAGAAAGAAAAGTATCATTGTGGCCTTACAGAGAAAGGACAATTGGAACCCATGCCTAATCTCTATGGACCTCTATAGAACTCATGGTCTTTCAGTGTCCTTGTGGAGAAATAGGATTGAGAAAGGAATATCCATCCTCATATTCTCTGACTCAAGATTGTGAGGGGGAGAGCTAGTGATTTATATTAAGGACACTGTCCTTGGTGTCAGTCTGTCTGCCTTCACTTGGACACAAAGCACTCAGGGTTCTGGTCAATAAGAAAGTTTAGAGGAAAGCAAAAAGTACAATTAACGAAGCCAACTGGTAATTTTTTGGTGCTTCTAATAATAGATCATATTTCTGAAGACCTGAAAGATTTATTACACATACGGTACACCTGGTGCATTCCAGATGAGCGAACTTTGTGTGCTCAGAAGTAAGTGGGAAGATGTGCTGCATTGAATTTTATTGATTTTCTTCTTTGCTTGTATAGTTTTATGATGTTACATTTTCTCTTTCTCTTGGTTTGGAAATTGTGGCCCCAGTTATTTATTCTCTTCCTTCATTTTACATTTGAAATGTATATTGTGACACTGCATCAATTTTCACAGCTGTGAGAAAGGCTTAGTCTCATGATAGACGAGTTAATTCTTTCTCCTTTTAAGCAATTTCCCCTCAAGTTCCCTTCCCCATTCATTTTCTCATGTTTTAAAGTGCATTTATAATTTTGCTTTTTCATCTCATCACTCTCTGATATTTCAGCACTCAAATTTCGCTTTCAGAAAGTGTACATTGATAGGTCTGGATGTTTTTTCATTTGTATTTTCCACTAAGCTTTTTGGTTGGGAATAATTTCCTTCTACAATTTTTTGGTATAGCTCATCTAGCAATAGGACTATAAAGCTGAATTGTAATGGAAACAGGATTTTGTCTATGGAAGCTCAATAAATGATGTGGATCCACTTTGCTAATAAAATCTACCTCACCTCTGGTCTTTGGGAAGTTCATATTGTGGTTTTAATTAGGATATTGTGCCTTTTTCATACAACAAAGTACTTCTTCAATAATCTCAGTGTTATGATTTGTGTCTAGGTGTCTGCCCTAAAAGCCTCCTGCAGTCATTGGGCAGGCTTCTACAGTTTTTGACTGGTTCATGGTCCAATGTTGGGATTATGGGTGTGAGTGCTACACCTGCCCTCAGGCAGGGAATTTGCATACAGTTTAAGGGAGGGAAAGAGGCTGCTAGCTGCCCCTCCTCCCTTTTGCTCTTGCTGCTTTTGCTGTCTTCCACCACCATGAACTGTTGCCCTCTGCTGTGTACCACTCTGCCTTGAAGCCAGCTGAGTATAGACTGAATCCTCCACAAATTGTGAGCTAAATAAACCTTCTCTTGCTGAATTTTGGGTGTTGGATATTGTCTCAGCAACCAGAGAAAAGTAACTAAGAGATTCAGTTTTGGATATACTAGCAGATTATATGCTGAAGTCATGCTTACTTTCATGCCCTATGCCAGAATGTTCAGGCTGTATTTTTGCTGATTCTTTTTAATATCTGAGGAACTAACATGCTAGATTGGAGAAAGACAGTACATAGGTCATTGTCTGCTTGAAGACTAGATTCAAAATCAGTGTCACTCATTGCTAAAACAATGATTTCAACAAATGAAAGGGAAAGTCAAAGAAGAGGTTATGTTTTGTCAACTATTACACCTATGAACTCATATCAAAATTATCCATTATATCTGTATAGTAGACCCCAGTAGACATGCGTGGTATGTTCCAAGACCCACTGTAGATGCCTGAAGTTATATATAGTACTGAACACTTTATATACATTATTACACTTTTTTCCTATGTATACATAGCTATGATGAAGTTTAATTTGTAAATAAATCATAGTAAGAAATTGAAAATGATAGCTAAAACAAATTAGGATAATTGTGACCATATACTATAGTGAGAGTTGTATATGTGTTTTTTGTTTATGTCTCGCTCCCCTTCTTATACTATAGTTGTTCTATAATATTTTAAACAAAAAATATCCAATGCAAAAGGAAAATGTGTACTTCTTGAGATACATAGAATGAAACATTAAAACAAAATGTAATGAAAACTAAACAACAGAAAATGATAATGTTACTAATTTCTAACAAGATATTATTGCTTATGCAATGTTCAAAACTGGAAGTCTGCTGTTTTCTTTGTTAAGGGGAAAAACTAACAAAGGAAAAGATGCCATAAAACCATCATAAACAAAGATTTTCTCTTGACATAATGAGTATTGGAACATTCAAGAGTAACACTTTCAGTATGTGATTTGATATTTATTTATTTCCATGCTCTGAAACCATGTGCCCACACTGTGGATAATGCTGTATTAGCTTCTTTATTTTTCCATTCAGAGAGAAATAGTAGAGTTATTGATGTGCCAATATAAAAGACTGAAATAATTTCAAAAATTTTATCTCATAAAATAGGTGGTGTATTTCAGTGAGTCCACAAACCTTTCAACATCACTTATCACTGCATGTATTTTAATTTTAAAATAATCTCTTTCTGTCATGTTTCTGTCTTCCAGGCTTCTAGGATTTTTTTTCTTCCCTTGGTCAATATAAGAAATGAATACATTAGGCAGAGGTGAATACATCTAAGCAAGTAAAAGGTGTGGAAAATTACAGTTTTACAGACAATTGTTTCAATCTGATCCATTATGATTTCTGTAATGCTCAACCTATAAAACTGGTATGCCTCACCTTATATTGTTTGTAATTATTACCTAAGTAACACCTTCCCCTCCTAGAAATGAGATATTTTTATATGAAATATCTGACCATTAAGTATGAACTGATACATATATATATATACTGATATATAGATACATAGATATCAGTATATATAAGTATATACTTATTATAAGTACATAAGTAATATACTTATCACATGTATATAAATGCATTTGTATAAGTATATACTTATTATAAGTATGTAAGTAATAAGTATATACTATATATAACATATATAAGTTTATTGAAATAGCAAGAAAATAAAATAGGAAATTGAAATAGATCAACTGGAAATGCATAGAATGAAATTCTGAGATACACTTAAAAGTATCATGATTCCCAGGTTGAAGTAGTTATACTATAGAGCTCTTGGTCAATAAGCACATCAGTATAACTGAAAATATGAAAATTATAAAACTAAAATTATAATAGCTAAAATGTGAACTCAGTGAATGTTTTGAGACACGTAACTAAAGAGAAAATTAATGAGCTGGAAGACAAGCCAGAACAAAATAATCAGGCTAGAAAGAAAAAAGATACACAGATGGAAGATATAGGAAAAACACAGAGGATGAATGGCAAACAATGGTAAATTCTGGAATTTGTAACTTAAAGAAGACTGAAATAGAACAACTTCAATGGACAAATCATTACAGAATCTTATAACGTTGTTGAAAAATATTACATACAGATGAATGGTTTACAAATCTCAAAAAAGAAAAACAAAAACGCAAAAACAAATAAATTCATACTCAGACATTTCAGTTTTAAAATGCAAAGTTCACTTTAGACAAAAAATTAATACTATTTGAAACAAAATGCAGAAATACTAAGCAATACACTAAATATTGACCCTCCAAGAACAACTGTATATGCTTAAAGCCAATTTAATAAAAGTAGACCCATGAAACTCAGTGTATGGAAATTTTGTTATGATACCTCTTACTCTCAATTTTGAACATTAGACTAGGAGAGATTTGCAATATAATTAAGCTCAAGTATAAAATTAGTTATAAAGACTGAACATTTAAGCAAAAATTGATGTAAACATTATAATTGTATACATCACAAGCAAGAAAACAGTGGGAAAAAGTATTCAAATTAAGAATAGAATGAAGAACATAGGGAATTATAATATAATAGAAAAAACAAATGCCTTCCTACAATGTTACCTATTTAGAAAATATATTGAAGATAAAATAAATTACATAAATATTGATAGAAAACATAAGTGCCTAAAATAAATGTAGAAGAAATATGTGGTAGTCTATCATGGTACTAAGAGAAGAGTAATAAAGGACATGAAAAGGATGATAAAACATACAGAATTCTGAATGGTTGTGTATTTCACAGCAACAAAAATTCTTACAACATTTATTACTCTTCCTGGAGAAACTATGTGTAAAGTTTATCTGCAAAAAACCACTCATGACTAGTTAAAAATGTTTGAAAGAAACACTCATGATAGGTAACTTTACTATCAAATTTTGACAAAGATGTTTATAGGCCCAATAATTATGTAACCCAGTTGGAGGAGTAAGAAATATGTCACTAAAGCTAGAAAGATCAGAAAATGTTGTGTGTGTGTATATATATATATATGTGTGATTAAAAACCAAATGTCAATGAATGATATAAAGCAACTGCTAAATTTTTGAAATAAACAATTTGAATGAAAATAAAAATATAAATAAATGAGGCATATAGAACTCTATGGTCAATAAACACATCAGTATAACTAAAAATATGAAAATTACAAAACTAAAATTATAGCCATGACCAACATAAATCTATACCAAGGCATATTAACAGTTGAGATCCCAGAAATTCAGCACAAGGACAGAACATTAAAAACTGTTAGAGAAAAGAAGCAGATCATCTACGAAGGAGAAACATTAGTATTATGGCATACTTCTTAACACAAACCCTCAAGTCAAGAAAAGCTTAGAGTGAAGTATTTCAAGTACTGAAAGTAAACAACTTCAAACCCATATTGACGTACCTTGCAAAATGGCCTTTCAAAATTAATGGAGAAATAAGATGCTTCCATGAAAAAGAACAACTGAAGAAATTCATGATCACCAAACCAATACTAGAAAGGATACTGAATGATATTGTAGACAGATATAAAAATAAACAAAACTCTAAGAAGAACAACAGAAAAAAAAAAAAAACCTACCAAACAGGGCAAGCAATTAAACAGAGGGGAAAAGCAGAAAACCAATAGCAGGCAAATAACATGACAAAGATAAGCCATTACATATCAGTTATAAACATCAATGTAAACGGCCTCATTTCACCAATTAAAAGAAATGGACTAGCAGAATGGATCAAGAAACAAGATCCAACAATATGCTGCATATAAGAAACACATTTAACCCAAAAGAAATTCATAGACTAAAAGTTAAAGGATGAAAAACAATACTCCAAACAAAACAGGAATGCAGAAAAAAGCAAGGGTAGCTATTCAGTTTGCAGGCAGTGTGAACATCAAGCCAAAATCATCAAAAAAGATAAAGAAGATCACTACATCCTTCTCAGGGGAAAACTTCAAAAGGATGAGATAATAATCATAAATATGTATGCATCAAATACAGAAGAACCCAACTATATAAGACAAATATTAATAGACATGAAAAGTCAAATGACCAATAATATAATTGTAATGGGGGAACTTAATACTCTGCTGTCACAAGTAGATAAATCAACCAGACAAAAAATCAGCAAAGAAATATCAGAACTTAATCAAATTTGTGAAAATAGGAACAAAGTAGACGTTTACAGTGTTCCACCCAACAACATCAGAATACAAATTCTTTTCAGCTGCAGATGGAATGTTCTCCAAAATACACTACATACTAGCCCATAGAACATGCTTAAGTAAATGCAAACTAATTGAAATTACCCCATGTATACTATCTGGCCATAGTGCATTGAAATAGGAAATTAATGGCAAAAGAAACCACAAAAACATCATAAACACATAGAAAGTAAATAACACGCTGCTAAAAGACAAATGGTCACAAGTAAAACTAAAGAAGAAATTTTAAAATATCAACAATTAAACAAAAATGCAAATACAACTTACTGGAACCTATGGGACGTAATGAAAACAGTCCTAAAAGGGAAATTTATAGTGGTGAATTCTTACATCAGAAAACAAAATGGACACTAATAACCTAATTTTGCACCTCAAGCTTATAGAAAAGGAAGAGCAGGTCAAGTCAAAATCCAATAGAGAGGAAATTATAAAGATCAGAGCAGAAATGAGCACAATTTAGACTAATAAAACAATACAAAGAATTAATGAATTGAAGAGATGGTTCTTTGAAAGAATAACTAAAATTGATAATTCCTTAGCCAATTTTATCCTGATAAGAAAGTAGAGACTCAGATTCATACAATGAGGAATGAAAAAGGTGAAATCACTACATATCAGAAGATCATCAATACATACTTTGCAAATCTTTACTCTCATAGGATGGAAAATAAAGAAGAAATGGACAGATTCCTAGATATCTATGAATTACCAAAATGATACAAGAAGTTTTAAAAACTATGAATATCCCAATATCAGTCAATGAAATTGAAAATGTAATTAAACCTTACCAAGAAAGAGAAGCCTAGGTCCTGATAAATTTAATGCTAAATCCACAAGAAATGTAAAGAAGATTTAGTGGTAATATTCCTCAAACTGTTTAATGAAACTGAAAGAACGCAGCCTTCTAACTTATTTCTGGAGGCAAGTATTACCCTTATACCAAAACCAGATAAAGACCCAACCAAAAAAGAGAACTACAGGCCAATCTCCCTAAGGAACATAGATGCAAAACTTCTCAAGAAGATACTAACAAACAAAATGCAACAAATTATCAAGTTTATACAGCATGAACAAGTGAGATTCATCCCAGGAATGCAGGGATTTGTCAACGTACACAAATCAATAAACATAATACACCATGTCAACAGAGCCAAAGACAAAAATCACACGATCACCTCAATAGATACAGAAAAGCTTTTGACAAATCCAACACTAATTCATGATAAAACTCTACAGAAAATTGGAATAGATGATTTTTATCTCAATCTGATAACAGCTATCTACAACAAACCAACAGCTAATATAATCTCAAATGAACAAAAAATGAAAGCTTTCACTCTGAAATCAGGAACAAGACAAGGATGTTTACTTTATTCCTATTCAATATACTTCTGGAAACACTAAGCAGAGCAATTACACAAGAGAGAGAAATAGGAAAGGAAAGGAAAGGAAAGGAAAGGAAAGGAAAGGAAAGGAAAGGAAAGGAAAGGAAAGGAAAGGAAAGGAAAGGAAAGGAAAGGAAAGGAAAGGAAAAAGCTAAATTATCATTATTTGCAGATGACATGATACACAGAAGACTCCCAAAATGCCACCAAAATACTCCTAGATTTAGTAACAAAATTCAGTAGCATAACTGGCTAAAAGTCAACACTCAGAAATAAATAGCACTCTTGTCCATAAACAATTAACACAGAGAGGGAAATTATGGAACAACACTCAAGAATAACATTAAAATATTCAGGAATCAATCTAAGAAAGGAAGTAAAAAGTCTGTACATTGAAAATTACAGTACTGTGAAAAAGGAGATTGAAAAGGATATCAGAAAATGGAAAGATTTCCCTTGTTCATGGATTGAAAAAACCAATACTAGCTGGGTATGGTGGCACACACCTGTAATCCAAGTACTTGGGAGACAGAGGCAGGATTGTTGTGAGTTTGAGACCAGACTGGGCTACAAAGTGAGCTCAAGGCCAGCCTGAACTGTATAGTGACACCCTGTGTCAAAAGGACAAACAAAAATAAAAAATGAAAATGGCCATATTCCCAAAACTGCTATACAAATTTAATGCAATCCTGATGAAAATACCATTAGCATACCTCACAGATCTAGTGAAAGCATTCCTAAAATTCATCTAGAAATAGAAGACACCTAGAATAGCATAGGAAATGGCAAAGGTAAAGCAGGGGGCATCACAATCCCTGACTTGAAATTATATTATCAAGTTACCATGATAAAATCAGCATGGTACTGGCAAAAAATCAGACCTGAGGAACAGTGGAACAGATTAGAAGTTGTAGAAACAACTCCAAACACATTCAGCCTCCTTACCTTTGACAAAGGGACCAAACATGTTCACTGGAAGATAGAGAGCTTCTTTCATAAATCATGGTGGAAAAACTGGCTATGTACATCCCAAAGACTAAAACTAGACCCAAGTCTATCACTGTGCACTAGACTAAAGGAAAAGATATAATATTAAAGCAGAATCATTAAACCTACTGGAGGAGAAAGTAGACAGACATCTGTGTAGGCAGAGACTTCTTGAAAAGTCTACAAAACCCAAACTATATGGGAAATACTTCAAAGAATCAATAACTGGGATCTCATCTTATTAAAAAAAACATTTTCACAGAACAATAAGTCGCAAACAGAGCGAAATAATAGCTAACGCAGTGGGAAAATATTTTAGCCAATTGAGAGAAAGGATTTATATGTAGAACACATAAAGAAAGTTTAATAAATCCAGCCTTCCAAATTCAAAGACCCAATCCAAAAACGGGCATCTGAGATGAATACACACTTCTCAGATGAAGAAATACAAATGGTAAGTAAATACATGAAAAAAATGTTCAACAAGATTGATCATTCAAGAAATACAAATTAGAACAACACTGAGATTCCATCTCACCCCAGAAAGAATGGCTATCATCAAGAAATAAACCAATAACAAATGCTGGTGAGGCTGTGAGGAAAAAGGAACCTTCGCCTCTGCTGGTGGGAGTGTAGAGTAGTACAACCATTATGGATATCAGTGTGGAGATTGCTTAGAAAACTAGGATTAGAGGGCCCATTCCACCCAGCTATTCCCCTACAGAGTATCTTCCCAGAAGAATTTGAAACATCATAACACAATGATATATATGCACCATGTTTATAGCAGGACAATTTGTAATAGCTAAAACTTAGAAAAAAATCCAAATGCCCATCAACTGAGGAATGGATTAAAAATATGTGGTATTTTAATGCAGTGGAGTACTACTCTGCCATAAAGAAGGATAAATTTAAGACTATTATAGGTAAATAGATCCAGAGACCATACACACAAGTGAAATAAATCAGTCTCACATGTCTAAACATTGTATTTTCACCCTGGTGTGAGAAACCAAAAGAGTTAATAAAGTCTAAAATATAAATAGATATTGTGAAATGGGAAGAAATTCTTCAAAGGGAGCTGGAATGGGTGAAAGAGGAAGGACAGTAGGGAAAAGAGAAAAATGCAAGTCAGTTATTAGTGTTGCCTAGGTCATTAAAAAGAAAGGTTTGTTCTAATATTAATTAGAAAATTTTTATGCCCATAGCTTGTACACTGAGCAACTACTTTAAAGAAAATGACATGTAATGTAATAACTATTCTTATTCTCTTGTTATTTTGTTATGAAATTTTGTTTTACTTTTTTCAATAAAAGAAAAAAAGAAAAAAAAGAGAAGGATGAAAGGTAACTGAGACTACTGATACAAATGGTATACCTGGAAGAGAATCAGCCATCTTAGCTGTTGTGACCTTTGTCAAACTCCTGGCTATCTCAGTGACTAGATGTTCTATCTCCCTTCACCATGGGGATAGATACTAGACAAGGAAATCACACCCACCTTCTAACTGAGGCACCTGCATAAATATTCTAAATAGAAGGCTATGTGGAGAAAAAAGTGTAACAGCAAAAGCCTTGCATAAGGTATGTATGCAGTTTAAAATTAGAAACTTCTTGAGGAATTTTGTTTGTAGCCAGGAAAGTGGCAGCAACTAAGTCACTGACAAAAATAAAAATAAAGAATAATATCAAAATGGGTTTAAAATAATTTTGATAGGATCCTCATATAAACAAAAGGAAATTTTCAAAGAAAAAACATAAATCTGTCATAAATGAATTGTGAATGCATAAAAATGATAAGAAATATAAGAAAGATCATTTAAGTTTTAAAGAAATACAGTGTACTCCACCCATTCTGGATGGACCCAAAGAGGTAAATACCATGAAACAATGGAGGAATAGGTCTACAATCTTAGCTAGAGACATAAAGACACAAAAATTTGAGCTGATAATGCAATAAAATTCATCCATTCCAAAATGAGTGTGACATGCCCATATTATGCAATTCAAATATTATTAAGGGCTACTTTTACACCAGAAAATTAAGTAAAAGATAATTCTCATTCTTTACATATAGTTTAGAAATAAGAGGAAAACTCTTTTAGTTTTATTAATACTTCATAAATATCTAACCCAGAAAATCTAAATCTATTGAGCAAACAAATATTGTTTCAAGAATACTTCATAAACTGTTAGTAAATCACATGAAAAAGTGTATATAACTTAATGCGCACAATTTTATTTTACTAAAACAATTTTATTTGCAGTAAGTACCTGTGAAACGGATATAATCTACTTAATAGCTATGGAAGTCAGGGATGATACAAAACATTTCTTTTCTAATCGTTATTGTGCAACATTTTGCTGAGCTCCTCAGCAATGCAATTAACAAAGGAAAGTATGAAAATAGTGTAATGACTGAAATGAAGAGACAATACATATATATTATATACGTTAATGGCAAACACATGAAATCTAAGACTCTTTAAACTTAGAAGTGCATTTTAATTAAGCCTTAGTAGACAATTTTATAAAAATTAATTTTATTGGTACATTTTAGATGTGCATGATCACATGATGGCAGTTGTGCCTGGACATGATATATATATATATATATATATATATATATATATATATATCTTGATTCTAAGTATGTTACCTTTTTCTGCCCCTCCATTACATCCTTCTTCCTCTTCTTATTTATAAAAACTTTGTTTTCACTTTTCCCTTCTATCCTCTTTTTTTCCTTTTCCCTTCCTTTGCTTCTCTCTGTTCTCTCTCTGGTTCCCTATGTTTGCTTTAAATTATTTATCTTGGATTTTAGGTGCATAAGCCTTTATCCGAAAATACCTGTAATTTCACCTCACCTTTTGTGAATTCTATACTTTTAATTTATTACTATCTAGTAAAGTTGGTTAAACCTTAAAAACTGTTTTATATGATAACAGTATAAAGGGTCATACATATCTTGTTTAACTTTAATAGGAGTGCTCTAATATTCCTTAATTAAATATGATATTGTGCTTCTAGACTGAGAGTAATATATTTTTATTGCACTCATCCTTGGATGTCTGTAGAAAACTGATTTCAAACTCCCACACTTGAAATTAGATGCAGAATACTAATAATACCTACTACAGTGAAAACACTATGTAAATAGTTGTTATGTTACATTGTTTAATGAATAAGGAGAGGGAAAAGAGTCTACATGTTCAGTACAGATAGAACTTTTTCACAAATATTTTCAATCTGGTGTTCGTTGAATCTGTAGGTATTGAGGCCCAACTATATATTATAATAAACTTCTCATTATGAAATTTAACAGTTTTGCTTATCCCTTCACAGCTTCAATTTCCCCTGCAACATTTGAAATATTTTTTCACCTCTTTGTTGGCATTTTTTGGAGTCATCAGAATCCCCACAAATCACAGCCTAGCTTCATACTTTCATTTTAAAAGATGAAAAATCAGAAAGAAACGGCAAGGTAGTATTAAAATACTATCTTAATTATTTATAAAGGCTACATTTGAGAACCAAATCGTCCTGCTCCCTGATATCCTACTCTTGCAGAGCCTCGGGCCACACATGTGCCTGGAAACACTTACAACATAGAGATACAGACAAGAGCTTGTGCAGGCACAATGCCAAAAAAAGAAAAAGATGACCTACATCAAGCATGTTTTGCTTTTATTTCCTAAGTAAAAGTCAAGCCAGGCATTCCTACTCCCAAGAAATATCAGCAAGGCTAGAAAGTGGCAAGGATGGGTAGAAAATTCCTCCCGCCTGAGTTTTCTGATGCTGCTATAATAAATGACCACAAACTCAGTGGCTTACATAACACAAACATATTGCATTAGCATTTTGGAGATCAGAAGTCTGAAATGAATGCCGCGGGGCTAAAACCAACATGCCAGCAGGGTTGTATTCTGCAAAAGACTCTATGAGATAGTCTATTTATTCACCATTTTTATGTATTAGAAGCTACCTATATCCCTTGATGTAGGGCACCTAGCCAACAAATACATCTTTCCAACCTTCACTTCACTTTATTATAAATTACCTTATAATCTCCCCTTGTGACACACACTGACTTTGTCCCTCTTTTGCTTAAAAAGACCTTGTGATTATTTTGGCCTTTCTGAATAATGGAGAATAATCTTTCCATGATCTGTAGATCTTTAACTAAACTACACCTAAAATGTCCCTTTTCATATGTAAGATGACACATCCATAAATTCTGAGGATTTATATGTTGACATTTTAGAGAAGGGTATTATTTTGTTTATCATTTTTTTTTTTTACTAATAATCAAGTATGGAAGACTAGAAAAGATGTATTCTTCCCTAGAATTCTTCAGAGATTTTTTTTTTTTATCTATGAAGCTGACCATTAAGACTACAGTCAACCAAAGATGAAAGCCATCTATTGCATGAGAAGGGTTCCACTTTTGCCAGGATTAAATTCGTTCTTACTCTTTGAGTCCTGTTACTACAACAGCAACCAGAAATGCTTTGGGTTTTATTTGTTTATGGTTCAATGTGATATTAGGAAGTGGATGAGGGCCAATGAGGATGTCACCTAGATGGTTTTATTCTTGAGCTGGCTCGTCTCCTCTCTCTACTTCCAGTCTGTCCTGCGGCGAGCATCTTTCCTTCTTCATGCCCTTCTACAATGCTGTTTCCACTTTGGAACCAAAGCATCGGGGAATGAAATCCCCAAATTTAGAGCCAAATCAAACCTTTTCTCCTTAAAGTTGCAACTGTAGAGCATTTTGTCACAGTGACAGGAAACTTACTAATATGGTAAAAATTTATTTCCTGCTTTAATTTTTTTTGAAAATACTGGGCAGTCACATTGTCAATAGAGCATATCAGAAATTCATTAATCAGTTGAAAGGATAGTACTGCAATGGCAAAATAGCCAAGGACAATCTTATAGTAAAACTCTGAAAACATAGAAATATTTTAATTTGGATATAAAGTCTATGTCATTAATAAATTTTTTAAGTGAAACAAAACTATAAACATAAAAATCACTTGAAAGTGATAGAAAAAGATTGAAAACAACAAAAGTCCCAAATCTAATTCTGTCTCTATGCTTGAAATTAAAAGAATTTAGCTTTACCTGGTTTCATATTCTTCATGGTCTCTGCAAGAGATACATTCAGTGTCTTGTGGCTTTGTGGTTTCAACAGCTATAGGCTGGTTGTCTTTCAAAAAGTTTCTGTCAGTTTTGTCAGAGTCTAAGAACTGTGTTAATTTATTTCCAAGGCTCTGATGTTTCTAACCCGTAAAAGTTTAGAGGGAATGGAACACATGTGATTTCACAGTGTTGGCCTCGCAACCATCTGTTTGTAGACTAGGCCAGTGCTGGTCCTCTAAAGTAGTCTTTTCAGACAAAATCCTGTGCCAATACCCTAGGCCAGTGTTACCAGAGTTCATTGCATCATGAAGTTAAAGTATTAAATTAAAATCTGGTTGTCAACATCACTGGAATAGTGGTTACTCTCTTCTTCTAAGTTCTACAATCTGTAATATTAAACTCAGATTAGAGAAATTTGTGAGCAGATGATTAATTTCAGCTCTGCCATTTTATCTTATCTGTGGGTGCAGGTGGACATTCATGTTTACATATCTTCTAGAGAATATCATTTTCATCTTTTGTTGTCTCCTTGCAAAGTTCCACAATATGCACTGCATATGGGGGCTCTGCCTCCAAGACTTACTTCACTTGTCTTGCACCCTACCCAAAGCTTTCACTTTCCCATCATTGTTGCCCTGAATGGACCTTGCTAGTGACATTTTGCATGGACTTTCCCATGAGCACTCACTCTTTATTCTTTACCTCTTGCTATGGGATTATTTAGCTGTAAGCCATCTTCTTTGTAGGGAAGACTTTTCTGTTTTAAGCAATTAACCAACTAAACGCCAAATAAAGAGTCTGTGATAAAAAGGACTCTTGAATCTTAGATCAAGTCACAACCCCTACTCAGACTCCTTTGCCTGGTTACCTATGTGGTTATTGTCACTATTTTCCATTTTTATTTCTGATAACCCATAGAACTTAACAACTTCAACCTCTATCTGCTTTGCAAACTTATAACTTTTGATCAGACTGTTTATGCTGAGTAATTTCAACTTTGTCATGAGCAAATATGTTTTTTAGTTCTTAGCATCATTTCAAATTCAAAATCTCTGAAATTTAATGAACATTGTTCCATCTGCTGTGAACAACATGGCGCCAAAATTGTTTTCTTGCCTTTTCAAGTGGTAATATCATATGTTAGTCACCTAAGATTGAAATGGAAGCATAAGTTTTTATTCTTTGGATCTATGCAAAATATATCTATCAATTGAAGTCTGTTCCTCCTTATATAACTGACACAAAGAGTTTTTTCCTAATTATTATGTGTATAAATACACACACATATGATATACATTAAATAATACATTTGCATGTTCACACATGCATTTTTATGCTTATATATTCGTATCTATGTTATGAATAGATATTCCCATAATGGAAGAGCACAGAGGTATATCCAAATAAACTCACTTATTTCTCTTTCCCCTTTCATCTCCTAACATAGCCTGGTTCTTACCAGATACAATATTTTTTGTACTTCATGGATAAATTGTCCCTCATAATTTGCCAAATATAATTGTTAAACCTATGCTCTTGTGTCTGTATTCTTTTACTTTTCTGTGTCTTTACTCCACTGAATATATCTATTTCACAGATTGTATTTTGTATCAAATCTAAAAATGTGTCTAGCCTCCAACCCGATCTTCCATCTTATTTTGGGTAATGATATCACCATTGACTGAATTCCTCAAACCATAAGCCAAGAAATTATCCTTGACAACCTTCAATTTTACCACTCCTATCTCATTGTGAGGCCATCTCTGCTAAATAGCTCTCCAATATATTTCCCATTACTGTCACCGTCCTAGTCTATCTCTTCTTGCTCATATAGATTGTTTCAAGTTGCCCAGCTGGTAGCCCTGACCTCAGACACTCCCTTGTGTTTCCATTAATTCTTCACACCACTGACAGATTTATTACTCCAAAATAATACTTCAGTCATGCTGCATCACTTTCTTACTTAAAATATTTCAGTGGCTCCCTAGCCTAGTTGTTGAAGTCCAAATTCCTTAGGATGACAGGCAGGGACCTTAGAGGTCTGACACCAACCTCACCTTATGCCACTGTCTTTCATCCTTTATCCAGAGTAGGTATTCAAGGACTATCCCAACATATCAGGATACTTCTCTCTCCTGTGCTTCTGTGCATATCACCATCTCTTTAAGTAAGTGTTGCCTCAGACTAAAATAACCTTCCTTCTTTCTAGGCCAACCATTTCAAGATCAAAAGCCACTTTTACCTTTGAAATCCTCAGAAATATTAAGTATTTCTTCACTGTTTCCTATTTTTAAAATACATCTTAGTTGTTATAACAATTATTGCATTGTTTTGAAAATTAGTTGTCATTTTTCTGTTCTACTTTTTTCATGCTTTCCACATTTAGAACAAAATTCCTATTTCTTTTAATGATCTGTAGGGCCACCATCTTGCCTTTGGCGACTTTCCTGACCTCATTTCCTCTACCCTTCTTCTCAGCTGACTCTGTTCCAGCAACTTTGGCCTCCTTCCTATTTCCACACGCATTCCCATAGGAGGTCCTTTGTGCTTTCTATTCCTTCTGCCTCTTGTCCTCCTCCCCAGGTAGTTGCATGGCTCATGCCCTTTCGTACAGGCTTCTGTTCAACAATACTTCCCTCTAAGAGCTGTTTATCCTGAGTATGCATTTTGGAATGACCTGTGCCTCATATTTCCCAGGCATATTCAATTACATTCTCCATAATAATAGATTCCCAGACTGCCTTCTAAATTATAACCCTTTGCCTTGACTGTAAGGCTAGATGGGCAACTTGTCCTAGTCTTACAACATGTTGTAAGTGTCCTGGCACAGGCAAAGCATGGCTGGTATTGAAGCTTTCTTTTGCATATAGAACTACAGCCAAAATTTCATTTGAAGGTCATGTTAACCACAGATTAACATAAACTCAAGAAAGCCTTTTGGAAGATTTGACTACTGTTAACAGGATAGCACATAATGTAACAGAAGGTTTGTCTGAGTTTATTGCATAAGCAAATGTGTTTCAAAGCAATGCAGAACCTATGCACATTATTTTGTAAACAAATTCCGGAATGTAGGTAGTTGCATTTATATGCTACATCATTTAGAGTAAAATGCATAGAACTAAATTGAGTTTTGCTGCAGATGATGGATTAGTACTGTTATATTCTTACAGATTTTATCCCCAAAATGAAGTTTACCACTAATAACAACATATAGTTTTGATGACCACATATCTGGCTCAACCCCAGTAGTGTCATAGGATCCTCGCTCTCAGACTGAATGTTGGCTTGGAGTGACCAGCATACTAAGTGTGCAATGAGGGATTATTTCAACATCTGTCTGGGCAAAACAGATGTTATCATGACAAATCTTCATCCATACGCTCCTCCATAGTTCACAGTAATGATTTCTATGCATTAAATTCATAAAAGCAAGCATAAAGTTAAAGGAAAGTGGACATCACCACGATGTTTTGAATAAGAAATTTCAAAACTGGATGAGGAAGTAAAAGGTGTGGAAGTGATGGGGGAAAAGGTATTGTGAAGGAGTCTCAAGATGTATAAAAAGCCTTTTGTATAGTTTGTCTTATGTGGGATTTTATAACCATGTAAAAGCCAATACGCTTGTTTCATTGCAAGCAGGAGGATGCTGTATAAAAAAAAGCTAAAGAAACAGCATGCAACTCATAAAAGACGTGCAGTTAGAATTTACACATGCATCCATCACAGAGTAGTGTGCAACAAGAGGCAGACGGGGACATTTAGTGGGAAAAGAAGGTGGCACTGCTTGCTTTTAGCAAAAGCAGCTCATTTGCAGCCAGGCACCCACTGCACATCACCAAGGAGCCAAGCACCTATCGCATCACCGAGGAGCGTGACTTTTCAGGACAAGAATAACAATTGACATTAGGCCTCAGCAAGTGGACACAGCAGACTGGCCACAGGTTCCTTGTTGATCGGGAAAGTCAAGGGCTATACATCGGACAAGATCTCATTATATTGAGGGACACTTAGTCTTTTCCCACTTCTTGTCGCCTTGGCTGTGCCTCGAGAGTAACAGGTGGCCACAGTTTTTGTGCCAAGTTCATTTGGACTCCAGAACTGTCTTTATTGGGCTCTGAAATATGTGGCTCTTGGTAAAAGGAAAGGGCAGAACTATCCATGGATCAATGATATAAAAATGAATGTCAGTACGTGGATCTCAGGGCTTCCCTTCTGAGGCTTGGCTTTGACCCAGAACCACTTCTATCTGCTGATGACAGATTGTGATATTTGTGCTCCAGTTTCATTGATCAACACTGCCAACAAGGTTCATCTTACCTAGATTTTATCTAAGTGACAAAGAGAGGGGCAGATGGACCTGGCACAGTGTGATTTGTTTGGGACCTTGACCCTGCCATGGTATGGTATCTGTTGGCAGTGGAATATTTTATACTCTTCGGTTTATATCCAGATCTTAATCCTGCAGCTGTGTTAAGGGAAATTGCCCTCAATACAGCTCCTGTCTAACCGACCTCACCGCTGAGTGCTTTTCCCAGAGACCAGTAAGGGACAAATCAAATCATTTCCTCCAAAGAACCCTCCTTTACAGCTAGACTACTGTAAACACGCTTCCTAAACACAGACTAATTACACAGATTAAGGCGGTGGTTTGGTGATTTTCAGGGAAATCTAAAAGCAACAGAACATCCAGACGGTTTTGTAAGTCTTTAGAATGCACACTTTAGCACAGCACAAATGAAGGCTTCTCTCCCATTAGGGAACAGGAGTCTGTTACATTATCCCCATTGACTCTTGTAATGTCCCTGGCTCAGCACCATACGCAACAGATGCAAAGGGTCACCAGTGAAGGGCAAAATATTTTGTGGAAATAATAGAACTGCGCTATCTACATAGCCAGTTTTTCCCACTTTGCACTTTCAGTGCTATTGCTTTGTTTTCCTATGGTGATTTTCTTTTTATTTGCTGGAGTTTATTTTGTTGAAATGTGGAAGGACAAAAAAAGAGAACAACTAGAAAGCGAATAGCAAGGGCTGTTTTTCCTCAAGTATTAACCAAACACTGCCCAGATTCGGATTCCAATAGCCTTTCTGCTTTTTAAAAGAATTTTGTTCGTTACATTTCTTCCTTGTCTCTGTCCCTAAGTGATTTGCTTAGCTAATCAGGCTTAAATAATATGTAACAGGAAGGAAAAAATACTAAAAATTAGAAATAGCTGCAGCTGTTTTCTGTATTATAGCAGAATAGCAGAACTCCTCCCTGAAATAGACGCTCTTGTTGAAGAAAACCGACCAATACAATTCTTAGGGTATGCAAAGTGAGGCTGAAGTGGAGATGGAGACAGACAGCAAAATCATTTTGAATTCTCAATGTCAAAAAATTTCACTCTTTTAATCATCCTTGTTTAGAGAAGGTAGCAAGACCAAAGGCATATTCTAGAGCTAAGGGAAGATGGAAATAGAGACGTACACATTATATATACGCACTCAGACACTCACAGGCAGGAAATTGTGGCCATCTGGATGTTGAGCAAAAAGACAGTTGTGGGAAATTTCTTGGGGCAGAAATGACTAAAAAATCCCAAGTCATGTACAATTTCCATCTTAGGCTGTTACACATTCTGCTGTAATATAGGTTGTTACACACTCTGCTGTAATATCATCCAAGGGAACTCTACAAATTCCCTCAGTCTTCAGTTAGAATTTATCACATTCTGAAGCATTGTGAATTAGTAGTGGCTCCAGTAATGAAGGAGTAGAGGTACATCCATGCATGGAAGAAGTGATGTCTGGGGAGCTCAGGGGATGCAATAATGGAAGAAAGATACTCAAAGAAGCAGAAGGAGGACTGCTGCGGTGACCATCAGCCACCTGAGAGGCAGCAGCAGGACGCCAGCGTCCCGTGAGAATCCTCAGGAAATGGGAAGAGCGCATTGTCATGGCTGAGATGTGACCATGGCGTTTTGCTCGGATATGAAAAAAAAAAAAATTACAGGCACATCGGGTTGCAATTCTGCTACAACAGTATTTCTCAATGTGTCTTTAGGTGTCCTCCCATCTGAATTTTACCATTGCAACCTCTGCTGCCCTTTTCCTAGTCTCCCCAAGCTGTTCTATTTCCTTACTTTTTTTGAGCTGTTTTCCTTGTCTTAAAGTTCTGCCCAGATTTTCAAATCCCAGCTAACATTGTGCCTTTTCCATGAAGTTGACTCTGACTTGTAGAGTCTGAATGTGGAACTGCCCTTCCTCAAGTCATGCAGCGCTCATGGCAGAAAGGCTTTTGGCAGCAACATCATAGCTTGTATTTTCTCTCCTACCTTCATTTTTTTTTTCTGAACAAAAGTGGAAATTCTTAAAGTAAAGCAAATGTATGTGTCATTAATTTTTCCCACGTTTCTCAACTCCACCAATCCTATTCCCAGATACTAGCATTTTATTAATGGTCAGGGAGTTGCATTAGTCTTCAAAATAAGCATTTGTTTTTTATCCAGGAAAAGCTCACTTGGGGAACCGATATTGATGCATTCGTGGATAAAACCAAATGTTTTTCTCCTTTAGCTACTTAGGTGAGCTACTATATGGTGAATTAAGTTCTCACAATAAAAAAATTATCAGATTGCTCTGCTCTTTGTTTTTCTTTATGCCGTGTCCAACTCAGCATATTTTCACTTCCTTCTATTTATAAATGAGCTGTTGTTTCTAACATAACTTCATTAAGGGAAAGGAAAATAGGGTTAAACCAGTAACTTCCTTTAGTACATGAGAGAGTCAGCTTGAGAGGACTTGGATGTTTTCAACAATTATTTAAATGTTGGGAATACAATTAATTTAGTGAAAGATGATTTTTTTTTGAAAGATGAATATTTTGAGTCTCAAATCTGCTTGAAACTGCAGGTTGAATCGTTAACGTACAACCACAGACATAAAATAGTGTAAATGTTAAATGATTCTACTGGACATAGAAGTCAGTGACCCCAGGGGCCCATGGAATTCATGTCGTGTGTCCCTTTTTACTGTCAGCTCCCCTCTCTAGAGTTTCCACTCACGGGTCTTGCTTTTTCTTTACCTTTTGCTCTATGTCTTTTCCTACCTGTTGTTCCACACTTGTATCTTCTCACAGCATTCTCTGATCCATAATTAATATCACCTGCAAAAAGGCCACATTAACAGGTATGCTTGGAAATCAAATAAAAAACTTACATCAGGATTAGATGTTATAATCAGAGCATAACTGAGAAGAAAACTGCTTGTTACCGATGTTGACCCTGCAACTGTCTTTAGAGGATTCCAGGTGAGAGACCTTCTCCAACCAAGTTGAGCAAAGTCATATTTTCTCCCAGCTTTGAAATAGATCATTCTGTATTCATTTGAAGCACAGCTAACACAGCATCCTCATATGGGCCATGGTTTTCCAAAATGAGATATTTAAGTACATTAAGTATAGGATGGGATGTGTGGCTCTGCAAGGCACAGGGAACCAAGACACTGCCCAAAGATACATCCGGGGCGCCCCATTTTTGTAAGTTCTTGGTGTTGCACAATTCATAACTGTACAAGCTGAAGAGTCAAGATTAATGAAATGGATATTTCTGTTCTATTTCTATGTTTCTTTTCCTCTTTCTCTCTCTTCCCATCCAAATGCACACAATAAATTTTATATATATATATATATATATATATAGAGAGAGAGAGAGAGAGAGAGAGAGAGCGAGCATGACTGTACCCTGGTATCATAATGATAGTGTCCACTGCCTTAGAAACAAAGTCAGATACCTGACTCTAATGGCCTTGGTCATACACTTGAAAATAGTAAAGGTCATACAGGAAGTTTGTGAACATCAAATGTGCCACCTTCAGTCTGAAGGATTTTTTTTGTCCTATGAACCCTATATTATCTCCTATGCTTAAATTATGCTAATAGATTTGGTTAAGCAGAAGACTTGTGGTAAATATTTGTCATCAGTAAAATCATTAAAAGTGCTTCTTCTGGGCTGGGGATATAGCTCAGTGGCACAAGCACCTGCCTGGGAAGCACAAGGTCCTGAGTTTGATTCTCAGTACCACAAAAAAAGTACTTCTTACCTTGATTATTGCTTAAGGAACCTGACTTTATTTTTATTTTTCTACTCTGTATCCCTCAACCAAGGTGAGTGAGCTAATGTGAATGAAGCTTGTCATGCCACTCTTCTGATGGTAGAAGTCAGTGTGGCTTCAGCTCTGCTCTCAGCTCTGAGAGCGCAGAGAGGAGGGAGGACAGAGCTGACACTGAGTGGCTGGCTGCACTTACCTTAGTTAGGACCTAGCATGGAAATCTGTGGATTTCAAGCCAGTCTAGATGACTCAGTGAGTGGGATTTCAGGAGGAAAACATCTTGGCTCAGCATTCAACTGCGTTATACATCATGGACATGAATTCAAATCATCTTAGAACAGGGATTAAAAATAAAGCATAAAGTTTCTCTATATAAGCATGGGTAGTATATCAACATCAGGCATATATTACTATTTCCTCAATGCCAGTATGAAATGTCCTGATAGGTAAGTTATCACACAACTCTTTCCACTTGTTCCCTATTTGGTGGATTGGGGGTAAACCCTATGGCCCTCATTTAATTCATTTTTTAAAGTAATGACTTCACTAATGAGGTTCATTGAAAAAGTAAGGCGATTCAATAAGAAAAGCTTTTTCCCAGATGGAAAAAACAAAATTTATTAGGCAATTTTTGCTTTGCCAATAAATTTTTCTGTTTCGCAAAGGAAGATGATCTATTTTAAAATTCAATATAATAAATAATTGTAATTGACTTACTTAAGGTTTTAATTCACAAAAATGTGCTAGTATGATTTTTACAGGTTTATTCACACTCATAGAAGAATGATATGTAAAGTACTAACCTCTGGAGCATATAGTATCCATACTTAATGCCATCAAATATATCTCAATTTATATTTGTAGTAATTGGAAGCTCTTCAAAAGCAGATGCTATAGGAGGGAGGTGCTCCTTATAAGTACTCTTTCAATCATGGCACTAACAGAATTTCTAAGTGCCTATTATGAGGCCAACGGTGATACATCATCACATTAATCTTTACAGCATCCCTGTGACATTAAAGGAGTTACTTTCACCTTTCACTGAAGCTCTATGCATCAGGAATGCTGCTTTAGTTACTCGACTGCTGGTGGCAAATTCCATCATCAACATGTGTTAGAATTCCATTCCATATTTCCTGTTGCCTTCCAAGTTTGGGCCTATACTGTCATGTTTTCAAGTCAGAAACAATAATACAAATTTCCACTGTATGAGGTACGTTTTAATTTTAGGCCAAGTTTATAAAGCAGATTGAGAGGCATTGACAAATTGGGGTGTTACCTGATAGGTGCTTGATGGTTTGTTATCACCCATGCAGATTCAAGACCAACAAGCCAGTTCCTAATGTTGATACTCTTTCTTTATTCCAAAATCTCCAGGGAAATCCAATGAAATTTTCTTTTCAAAAAATTGTTAAAATATCTTATCCTGACCTAGGCTGCTTTTTAGTGTGGATCTAACATGACATTTTTAGTTTATAGTGTTTTTTTTTTTAGAAGGAGAGTATTTCAGAAAGAAATGAAATATTTAGACTGCTTAATAAATATTTACTGATTATCCATGATGGGGGATGTTTGCAAAGGTTTCAAAAGAGGAATGTGAAGTGAGCCTGCTCTTCAAGAAACTTTAAATCAGCAGAGGATGTGTATACTTTTGTTAAACAAGAAACAATGAAATATGAGTATTTTTACCAAGCAGAAAATGATTAGTGAAGAAATGAGTTGCCTTAAATCTTGTGCAGTTTTAACTTAAGAAACCTTGTTAAAATGTGTCATGATATAAGAAGTAATTAGCATCAAAGATGCTCATCAGAGTTTGAGGCATCATAACATTAAGTGTACAATCTCTGGAATTAAAGAGACTGGATCAAATTTGACACTTACTAGCTCTGTGATTTTAGAAAATCTCTTAATCTCTCTGTGCCTTATGTGCTCATCTGTAAATTGAGGGCATATTACTCATAGGCTGTGCTATTTATGTAGTGTGAGCGATGCTCATGTTTACTGTACTGTTCTAGGCTACAGTGCATGAGTCATTGAGCCAGACATTCACTATCAGTTAATGCTTGGAAAGAGTCATTAGATGCTCACTTCCTTTGACTAAATTAATCTACTCACAAGTATTTGTTATTAGCAAGAAGGCAAGGGTAGGGTCAATTACCATTCACTGAGTTGACACTGGGTAAAATTCAGCATAACTATTTTTTCCAACATCAGTGGCAGCCCTCTGAGCTTAGCCTCATGAAGCCCACAACAGACAAGTAATTTCCCAATAAGCAAAGACTGGTATTCGATTTGAACACAGACCTTTATGAATTCCAGCCTCACACTGTCAACACCGGGTTTGCCGCAGGAGAAGCACCTTGCTAGCTATGCAAGTAAGTTCATAAAGTACAATCTATTATAATGAAAGTAATTGGAAGCAATCTAAATGGCCAACATCAAAGAATGAGTTTAATTATAGATGGCAAATGAATGTAGTAAAAAGGATGAAGTTATTAAAATTATAATTTCATACAGATGCTCACCAACTTAAAGTGGAGTTACACACTCATAAACCTATCACAAATTGAACATATTGTAAGGCAAACGTGCTTTTAATATGTCTGACCCACTGGACATCAGAGCTTAGCAACACGGTGTGCTGGGATAACACTGTTTACCTCATGGTCTTGTGGCAGATGGAAAGCCGCAGCTCCCTCCACTGTCCAAAATTAACAGAGAGTACTGTACTGCATCACCGCTAGCATGAGACTAAATCAAGATTCAGAATCTATAGTATGCTTTCTACAGAATATGTAGTTATTACATCATTCTAAAGTTGAAAGATCATAAGCGAAACATAGGAAATCGAGGACCGCATAATAATGAATTAAACTATTTCTAAGGAGCGTAGTCCAATAATAGAAAAACAATTCTTAAGTGAAATAAAATATGTAAACATGGAAGGCTACATGAACTAAAAGTTAGTAGTTATATTTTATCTATGCGTGATTTAAACTGCAATATTTATTGCATAAGATTTTTGCAGATAAAAAGTTAGATTTAATATGTTAACTTGTACATTTTTGAAGTTCATTTGTTTATGAAATTACTTTAAAACATATGAAGCACCTGTGAGTTATTAGCCACAGAAGTTGGCTGTGCATGTGCAATGATGCTTTGCTAAAGGAGCTTGCTTTCTGCTGAACTCAATTAAGGCATTTACACTTTCAAAAGGTATTGGCCACACAGAAAAAATGGATTGGTATAACATTCTATTTCATCCAAATTAAAGTCTAGGTGATTATATTATTTGAGTTTGAATGAAATGAATTTTAAGTTAGGAGAATATTTCTTACTTAAGCCAGGAGTGTGGCAATACATTTTTAATAGAAGGAATAAAAGAAAAGTTAACACAATGAAAGGAATTACTGATGAATTCTGCTGTATGAAAATCACCATTAACAAAGACCAAAGAAAATATAATTGTGAAATAACATCTGATGCACAGAAGGCAAATTGGTTTACTTTCCAAGACTGGACACATCAGAGAAGTTAAAGATCTTGAAAATTTAAGTGAATAAAAAACACAACATTGAAGGAAAAAGCATTTTTCAAAAACATCAACAAACAAAATACTCTATACTTTAGGGAGCAGACTATGGACCTAGTAGAAGAAAGACTATAATCAAAGCAATAAAGTCTGATAATTTCTTGGACTGATGAATCATACAATCTTTAGTTGAGTTACAGGAAAAAAGCAAAACAACACAAAATCTCATTTTTTCAAACTGCAATATATTTAAGACAAACCTAAAAGCATGAAAACATGCAGTGGAGAGAAACAGATCAGCAAGAAAGAATGGACAATTAGCTTTCTTGACTTTTGAAAACAGATGTCAGAATTTATTGACACCTTGACATTAAAGTTCTGAATGATTAAATAATAACAGTCTACTCGTTTCAGTCTCTATAAGAACCATGTTTAAAAACTGTAGTACCAAAAAGACTAATCCAAGTGTAAAGCGGGCCCGAATGGTCCTGTACCAAAAGTGTCTGAAGTATTGATGGGAAAACTCAAACAAGAATTTAGAGTATCAGTTACCCCTTAAGAATAAAAGATAAAAATTGGGAAGAAGGGAAATAGAAGGAAAGTCAAATATTCAAGAGAATCATGAAATATGAAAAGACCACTATATGAGTAAATTAAAACAAACACTAGTTGTGAAAAGAGAATAAAATGCTGCCCAGTAACTGTGGCTTAAAAGTTAATCTAGATAATCCAAAAATCCCAGCAAAAAATGCACTGGAAAGAAATGATTAGAATTGACACATTCTGAATTATTTTAAATTAGTAAGACCTACTGTATGTAGTCCATACATGCATAAATTTAACAGCAGGAAACAAATTCTTGGGTGAAATATTCCACTAAAAACAATTAATAAAAGAAAAAAATGGAGTAGAAAATGAATCAGAACAAATTTTAAAATATAACCTCACAGAAGTAAAACAGAATATTTGGGTTATCACAAGCAAGGTTGGTGGACTAACTGATATAGTTGAAATAAATAATTTCTTACTAGGTTAAGAAATAATTTAGTGACAAGAACTACAGCTATGTATATGGTATTTAGAATAAACAGGAAAAGGAAAAATATATAGTGCAACTGTAAGTAGATGACTGAAAAACTATAATCATAAAAGACCACATAGCTGAATTAATAATACAGATAAAATAATTTTAAATGCAGAAGTTTCACTAGCTGTAAGAATAAAAGTAGAAAATAATGTTCATTATGTAAAGAAGATATGAAAATTATTAATGTACCACTTCTAATAATGTTCCTTGGGACTATAGAATGTATAACAAAAATGATTTAGTTTGGTTGAAAAGAAGAGCATAATAAGTTTTTAAAATTGACAATAGTCTGAATATAAGCTTGGATCAAATTCAACAAAGATAGAAATGGTAAAAAGATACAATTAAAAACTTCATCATTTAAATAACATCAAAATATACTGTAAGAAAATTCATTTTTGAAAAACGCAGGGTCAAATGCAAAATCATGATGGAAATTTAAAAATACTTGAATCAAAGCAACAATCCTCCTCACCAAATTTTGTGGGAAGTAGCTAATTTTTGCAATATGTAGACAATACATAGTTTTGTATTTACATCAGGAAATAAAACATCAGAGTTCAAGTCAATATCTATCCCAATTTTAAAATGAGGAAGAGAATGAACTTAAGAACAAATGAATAATTAATAAAGGTTATAGTGGAATAACAAAGTAGAAAAAGTTATGCATCTTTATAAATAATTTTAAAAGCATAAAAATTAGTTCATTGAAAAAGATCATTAAAGTGAATGAAAGTCAGGCAAGGTTGAACTAAAATAGTATGGCAAAAGATCATATATACATATATTATAGCATGACAATATATCCGAAGTCACAGCTTATATCTAAATATTATCAAGTGGAAAACAGAGAAATAGGAAACTAAATCTGCTGCAAAACAAACAAAACAATTATACACACTCTAAATAGTGAAGACTGCAGTGAGTAGTTTAAAAAACCGCCTTTTATAATGAAAATGATGAGGCTATGTGTTTCTCTATCTGAGTTTCATCAGAAATTCAAGGAGAAGATGATTCTAGTCTTATACAAAGTATATCATAAGAGGAAATAAGAGGGAAAAACATCCAGGTCATGTTTTTGAGCCTAATGTAAATCTGGTATCAAATCTAGTGAAAACATTAGAAAGGAAAACTACAGGTCAATCTTACCAAAGAATATAAATGGAAGATAGCAAATAATATATTAGCAACCTCAAACCCAGAAATATATGAAAATATGACATCATCATGTACCTGCTCGTCAGAATGCAAATTGGATTCAGCCTTAGGAGGCATAATATTCTCTTTAGTAGGCAGAATAAAATCACATGATTACTTTAATAGACTTATAATTCTGTGGTAGAATTTGCCAACCATTTGTTATTTATAAAAGGAAATTTCTGAGCAAACTAGAAATAAATCTAGACTTCCTAAATCTGATAAATAATTGAAAGAATAGTAAATTAAATTAAATTATTTGAATAAAAATTTAGCTGTCTGCTTACATAAAAACAAAAATACATAAAATCTATTTTCTGTACATCAATGCTATTTTCTCTATATAATATTAAAACACAGCTATAACATCAATATACTAACTCAATCCAATGTATAAAATTTGATTTTACTTGTATCTCGTAGTACATTTCAGGGGAAACCCAGACATGTGCAGGTGTGGTACCTGCAGACAAAAGAAAGTATGTAATGGAAATTAAAGAAGAAAATGATACGAGTTAACAAAATAATTCTTGAAACTAATTAAGATAAATACCATATTTACTAGTGAAAGCACTTATTATTTCAACATGACTTAGTCCTAAAATGATTGAGAGATTAAATTAATTTCAACTATACCTAACAGTATTTTCATAATAAGCTAATTTCTTAATATAATGAGCTGATTGAGAGAGTCAACAATGCCACGATATTTCAAAAGGGAGATGTATGTGTCCCAATATAGAAAAATTTATGGTCAATGTATAAAAATAAAGAACATATTTAATGCCACAGAATAGACAGAGAGGTCTGAGTAATCCCCACTCACACAGAGAGACCTGCCCCCAAAAGAGCTTCCACTGTGAACCCACCAAGGAAGACAGACTGCTCATTGAGTGATGTAGGATGCTCAGTTAAAAGGAAGAAAAATAGGAAAAACAAATAAAAATTTACTGAATACCCTATACAAGGCAGAATTCCATAGATAAATCAAGTGTCTACTGTGGAAGTTCGAATTTACATGTTGAAAAGAAAAGACAGGAAAATAGATGACTTCAGACAAAAAAAAAACATGAACCAGATTTTAAACAATGCTTAAAACGTAAAAGATAAATTATATTAAAACTAAGAGTAGATGTTCAAAAGATACCATATAGAGGTTCAAAAGAGAAGGCACAAACTTGCAAAGAATATTTACAATGTATAAACCCCACAAAATATGGGCATAGAAATTAATTTTTAAAATTCTATCAACTAATAAGACAAGAGAAGCAGTGCATTATAAAAATAGAGAAACTGAGGAAAAAACATTTCAGTATAGGAAAAAAAACAAAACTAAAATAACATGAAAATAGTCTCAATTTTATTAATAACCAGAAAACTAATTAAAACCATCAATCTTTTACTTACTGAATTTGAAATAACATCTGCAAATACCCAGTACTGTATTCCTACAGAAAGGATTCCACCTGGAGGAGATCCAGGAAGTCCGCTTGGGAAAATAAGCTCTCCGCTCTGAAGGATGGAATGGATAGACAGATAGATAGATTCATATGATAAGAAAGACACGAAAGAATAGAATACTTATGTTTTTAATAGTAAGCACTTTTCATCAATAGTGAGATATAAAAATAAATTTTGTGCTATTAATTTAATGGAATATGGTGCAGGTGAATTAATTAATTTTACATACAAAAGCATGAAAACAACAAGTAGTCACTAAATATACAGGGTAAGGGGAATATGGGCCATGGAATTCACTGTGCAGACCACTGACAGCAAAATAATACATATATTTTGAGATCTACACATGTGATAAAATATAAATAAATGTTATGAAATTATTAGTATAAATTTTAGTTACTCATGAGGGAAATTAAATGGGGGACATATGTTAGCTACAGGGATGTTCATTTCATTTATTTCTCTTAATGCATTTTAATATGCACATACATATTTATACACTCTGACATATGCGGCATAGATTGTAATTATAAAGAGAAAAAAATTCTCTTCAGTTCAGGCAGAGATTCTTTTAATCTATTGTACTTTAACCATTAAAACAGTCTGTTGAAAAGTAGTTTGCACTGACCTAAACACTGGCTAATACAGTACAAAGTAAGAGGAAATAATTTTCCTTCCATGATATTGTCCAAGGAACTCCCTGAAGGCCCAGGACATCTAGTTGTACAGAAAGAAAAACCACCCTTGTATAGAGTACCTACCATCTACCAGGTGCACTGCATTGGCTAGCACAGATACTCCTTTTTGAAGATATTATTCCCATTTATTTCTCTAGGAAACAGAGCGAGAAGCCATCCATTTGTAAACCTGAGAATTTTTCCTTATTTTTAACCACCCATCTCCTCAAAGATTCAGCCTGTTGCTCACACCCTGAGACAGTGAGCTGAAACAAGAGCTTTATTTCACAGTCTGATCCTTTCATTCTGAGCATGACAGGAAGCTTGGAGTCTGCTCAGTCAATGCACACTTAATGACTCATTATTGCTGGAAGTTTGAGAAATGACATTTCAGGCTGAGGTATCTCTTATCACCCATGATAGCCAGAAAAAGGGAGGACCATTTCAAATTATGTGATTCAATGTCTTTACATTATCGTTAAATAAACTTAGGTCTGATATGTTTACATGGCCAGTCTATGGCACCATATCCACACTATGAAGTGGAAAGTCCATCTCCCTTTCTTCTCCTGGTCTTCTCTCTTGGACATCTCCTCCTTGATAAAGATTAGCTACTTTATTAAGTTGGATAGGGACCTGTTTAAAAGTTTAATACAGATCTGTTTGTCCAATCCATTCTCTGACTTAGGTGTTTTTCTTAGTGAATAAAACTGAGGGTGTTTTAATTAATTTATTATGTCCCTTCAATTAGGGGACCCAATTAATAATTGAAATGGGTTTTTAATTGGTTTATGTCCTCTAGGGTATCATATTAATAATATAAATAAACTAATAGGTTTGCATTGAATTAGGATTCATCTATATGCATATATGTTGCCTCCCAATACATTAACTATTCTTAACCTCCAAAATTGAATGTAACTTTTTAAACAAAGAGATTCAGATGCACTAATTTTTTGTTGTTTTTGTTCCACTTTGAGACAAGGTCATAGTATTTTCTGGTTAATATGAAACATATTTAGCTAATTATATTTTTCTCATTGGATCCATGATCCTCACAGTTTTCCAGTCTTGGGAGACTGAAAATAACCGTTGTGTCATCTTCTTTCTTCAATCATCTGTCTAGTCACAGACGCTTGTTACTTTTGAGATAGGACTGAGAGCCGGGACATGGGGATGTCATGGCAGGTTCAAGCTCAATGTCAGGGGCAAGTGGTTTCTCTGTAGGTGTCATATAGATTTTTCCTCCTCAAATACCTTCATTCCCCTTCGGTAAGTCAGCATTCAGGACCATTTTCCACTTGAATTAATCTTCCCTTCTACTGAGAATACTTAAATAACTTATCTTAAGGAACAAATAAAAGTTCACCCTATTATTTTTAGCACTTGGTGCCGTATCAGACTCCCCAGTGTGTCTCCTACACGTTACTGAATCAAGTGCCCAAAGCTGCCAATGTGTTCTCCCCTTTACAGCCTTACTTCTGTGTAACCTCAGTAAAGTATCCAAGTACTGGTCTGAAATGTGCTAACCTAGTTGGTAATGTTCCTGATACTTTCCTTACTCCAATTCTCTTAACAGTATAGGTCTCTCCCATTGCATTGAATCCCACTGTCTGCTTCTTCAATGCCTCTGGAATCGAAGGTTTCCCTACCATAGGGCTTTCCAAAGCAAAGGTATGTTTCTTAAAGCACCACCAGGGAAATTGCTAGAAATGTTCATTTTTTTTCCTTCCTTTCACTCACCCTGAACTGAGTTATATCAGTCTCTTTTATCAAGTTCTCCAAGTTCTAAACCTCTACTCCGCCTTGATGAAGGAGTCTTAACCTAATTTAAAATGTTCTGGAAGACTCAGATTTTTTCTAAGTGGCTAACTAATATCCTTTGTAACACTCATAACTACATCAAATTCCTCTTCTTTGAAAGACTAACAAAATCAGATTTTGTATATTTGGGGTACTAGCTTCTTTCCACATGAAACCTGATTGAGTGCAAAGTTTCCAACCTTGGTCCTATTGTTCTTCAGTGTAATACTTCAAATGTGCTGATGTATCAGTTTGTATTTATTGAATCAGCAGAGACGACAATGACAATGACAGTCACAAGTAACTAATATAGTAAAGATATGCCTTGTTTGTAGTCTTATGGTGTATCTTTCCCACATTGTAAGTTTCAGGGTTTCTTTTTCAAAAGGACACTTCCTATAATATAGGTACCACTTGTCAAAATAGACTCACAAGTTTCCCGATAGCTAACATGCAGTCATATGACCCAAGCTCTATCAACCAGAGACTCAAAGACCTAGTAATGTGGAAAGGAAGGGCTAGAGAACTTTCTCTCTCCCAGTGGCAGCAAAAAGTTCAAGCTCCTCAGAAATGGCAAGTTCCATGAAGAAATCAGTGGCACCAAATCTTCAGTGATGAGGGCATTAATGTCCTTTCTTTTCTTCTCATATAAGGTCCTGAAAAAACATTAACACTTAGCCTGGTTCTCCAGTCTGCCCAGTGTTTTCATGGGCTGCTCAATATCATTTCAATAAACTCCTTTATCTCATAGGCCAGAGTCAGCTTTCTTTACTAGCACAATTAAACCTCGACTGATGCAGTGATAATAATCACTGTTATATTTCACTGGGTCATTCATTTATCCATTAAGCACCTTCAAATTCCACAATACAACAGAAAATAAAATAATATAGTGGAGTAGTCTGAAAAAATGGTCAGTTAAAAAACATAACGAAACGAGTCCTTTGTAAAAGTCTTCCATCCAAGTTTCCACATAAGAATCTCAGACACACTTACTATTCCAGAAAGTCAGCAGGAGGTAATGGCTCACACATGGTTTTAAGATGTAAAGTACATCATCCTTCCTCAAGGGAACAAAGGTAATCACTAACTACCTCGTGTGCCTGGGTGTCACCAAGGGCTTTCTTTGTCAGTTCCTATTTCTAATCTTTAAGGTCAAGGTTCTCTGCTCCTGGCACATCTTAGATGGAGAAAAGGAAACAACCACATACCAAGATTTAGACAGCATGACTGGGAAAATCCTCCATCTGACCCAGAGGGACTCCTCCCTGGAAAAGTACTGAAGTATACACAGTGTTAAAAAGAAAATAAAAACACACTGAGTTTGTCCAACATGAATCTCAGTCAGTGTTTACAAGTCTCTCAGGTGGGCACAGGTGTCAGATTGAGGGTACAAAAGGGGCTCAGAAAGGTAAAATCAAGACCATGATTATGCAGCTCAATGTTACAGAGCTAGGATTTAGCTTTACATTGCTCTAATTCAACAGTTTCTATTTTCCTTCTGACAATTGTGTCTTGCAAGGAAGATTTGTCCTATGAAGTTTGTCTGAATACTTTTCTCTACCTCCTCCTCAGAATCTCTGGAATTCACTCCCCTTTTAGCCCTAAATATACTCCTGCTCACATAACACTTTATCACAAGCCTTTGTTTAAATGCAAAACTCCCTGGATGTAAGATAAATTCGCAGGAACACAGATTATTCTATATTCATCCCCCCTCCACAAGTTGTTGGCATAGTGCATGGATTATAGTAGTTGCTCAATAAATATTTATTACATGAAGGATGGGTGAATAAAGGCAGAAGGGAAATCATTTTATATGCATAGCCACGAAATATTCACTTATTATTTCCCAATAGCACACAACTCAGAGGTTGACTCTGCTCCTTAAATAAGAACAAACTCACTGTGGCTCACTTCAAAGAAAATAACTACACTCCCCTAGAACATCACTCAAAACTGCCATTACTCAACACACTCCATGCTGCTGGTGGGCCTGGGAGTGCTGCGTCTCTCCATAGTACCTTCCTCATGCCTGTTTCACTACTGACAAGGGGGCCTTGAGCCTCACAAACAAAGCCGCTGTGGAAGGTGAGGTGGCAACTGCAGTGCTCTGTACGTGCCCTGGGGTCCTCACCTGGGACAGGACGTCTTGGCATGGAACCATCTCAGTCATCAGTAGGGTGAGTCAGGAATGTTTCCAAGCATGTAAGTCACTTTCTCACATTGAGATGGTGCCTGAGCTCTGGGTACTGGCACAGAACCGTAATGTATGCTATGGCTATTTGAAGGATCAAGAGCTGCAGCCATAATGATGATGTGGAATTACAAACAAATTAAGAAATGGTCATGTAATCTGACTACCTTGCTTTCCATTTGGCACAATCCAATTTGTAATCTTGAGGACTTAAGAAATATGGTTTTCTTTCTCTCTTTGTCTCTCATTTGTTCAAAGGAGGCCGCAATGTGGAGAAAGCGTACATGAGCTTTGGATTTTGACAGTCCTAGGTCAGTTCAGTTTTCTGTGCTGTTGATTGTTGACTTCTGGGAAGTGACTTCCCTTCTCTGAGGCTCCCATTTTCCTTCTGAAAAATGAATATTCCTTTCACCAGTAAGAATTAAATGACACGGTGCACATACAGTATCTGCTGCATTATAAGCACTCAGTGTATTTTGGATTCTCTCTGTCTCTCTGTCTCTGTCTCTGTCTCTCTCTCTTATCACTCATTATTGTATTTTTTTATTCCTTTCTTACCCCTTCCTCTAAGCACAGTTCTTGTGGTTCTGTCAGGGGACGCCTATAGCTTTTTCTGAAATAAAAGGAAAAAATTAAGGGAAAACGTTCAGTTAGGCAGTTGAGTTGTGGTTAGCTTTAAAGGCAGGCATTCCACAGGCTGAAGAAAGGAAGCAAGTAGGGCCCTGAGTAGAAAGAAAGAGATGCCTTTTCCCCCAAGCAGGTTTGTGTGGGGAGGACCAGGTTACCTTTACAGTGCTTCTCCATAGCTGAGGAGCAAATGATGCCTGTCCGCTGCATGAGACTGAGATGACAGTATCCGCCTTGCTGTATATGTGGAGAACACTTCGATGATTTAAGAGTGTTTTTACAAACAGTGCCTTCACCAGTGGGGATAATCCACAAACAATTTGTGCAGAGCAAATGGAGTAGACTGTGTCATTTCTAATTTGCCAGTGTGGTGACTCTCTGGTACACAGGGAACTTGGGAAAGTAGTCTTTGAAGTTTAAGTTTGGCCATTTGTAGAAGGGCCAGGGGAGTCTGGTTGCTTTCAAGTAAAAAGCTATAGAAAGACCATTTTGCCAGTAACTGTTCAAATGGAGCAAGACTCAGGCCATCCACAGCCACAGATGACTGGACCTTTACATGTAATTTAATAATTCTACTGGAGAATGTAATTTTCCATTTAAAGTTACACACTTCTTGGAATAATTATTGACAATTTCTGAAACTCTTAAATAAAACAGAAGTTTACATCTTTTTTTTTTTTTGGTTGTTATTTTTTTTTATTTTTTTATTTTTAAATTTTATTTTAAAGACAAAAGAATGGAGACATATGAACCAGAAAAGCCATAAACAATACAGAAAATACAAAGTTATACAGAATATAGTAGGGAATTAGAACTGGATGTTGTATTACATAGTTATCTTCACATTAGTTAACACAAAAACATTAAAGGAAATACCAAATTATAGATAA